>WWPM01024072.1:0-12869 GCA_023279145.1 Glomeris maerens | reverse complement strand
TTCCTTCTCCGCAGCCATTTCTCGCCGGTGCTTCGAAAGAGAAAGGGATTTTAGCGCTCGGACGACGCGCGGACCGTGAAAGCCGCGCGCGTACCTCGTGAGCAGTCCCGTGCCGAGCCAAGGCAGCAAGAAGTCGTAGAACATGTTCTTGCTGACGTTGGCGGAACTGGTAACGAGAGGCTAACGAAAGACTCGGAACGTGACGCGGGAACGAAACGCGACATGCGGTATTTACCACCGATTACCCGGTTATAGTCAAACGTAATTAACCTCGATCGTCTTCGCGTTGAACAGTAACACGATCGGGTGATGCCCGAACCAAGATTTCGCCAATCCGTACTCCCTGTATTCGTTTACGAAATCCTGAAGACGGTGGATCAACTCTGCGAGTCGAGCGCGCGCGAATCAGGAACCGAATCTCGTACTCTCGGCGCGAACGGTATCGGATTACGTTCTCACCGTCCCGCGGTCCCCAGAACCGCAGCGAGTCGCCGACCAATAATTTCCCATCGCTTCCCGGAATCTTTCCGAGTTTTCCGTTTCGCTCGTAGTTCTTCAGGTAATAAAACGAAGCGAGGGACGCTATTACGACGCAAACGGCGAGGACGACGAACGACATGATCTTGCCGTGAAGTCACGATCGGCCGAGCGTACGAAGTTTGCAACTAACGAATAACCTTGACGACCGGACTATCACCGGGCGTAATTTAATTCCGCAAAGTACTTTGGACACAACCGCAAATCGGCAGTCGCGGGAGACCAACACCTTCGGCGAATTACGCAGCGGTAGAAGTAATCCGGAAAAACCCTTTTCTCGCGATTGCTGAAACTAGTTTCGACTCGTCAGTGAGAAAACGATTTTTCTGGATTACTTCTATCAAGATCTCGCGTTTCCACGTTCTTTCTATTTTGCCAACCAACCACGCTAAACATTATCAAACAACATCATTAGAAAAAAGCAATTCAAATTCATCACGTATTTTGGAAGTCGCAGGGACGGACATTTTAACTTCGCTACCGTTTAATTTGAACGAACGTAGTATTCGGGCGGATCGGCGCCGAGTAACCGCTTCACGCGGCGTCTTTCTCGAACCATATCTCGTTGCGGCGGTTGAACATCTTGAACGGCGGGTCGTAGGCGACCTGGTAAAACGCCCCGTCCGCGGGCACGTCGACCCCGGCTTCCCGAAGACGTTCGGCCAGGGACCGTCTCTCCGTCGCGGTCGGGGCATCTTTCGCGTAGCCGCCGAAAGTCCTGCGCGTAACGGCCGGTGTTCGGATATGGGGCTCGACAACTTTTGGAGGGCCGTGGAAGTTATACCTGACCAATACGTGTTTGACGGGCCATCGCTCCACGCTCACGTCCGGATCGTTGGGTTTGGGCGGATCGTCTTGCGATCGCTCGCCGATGTAAACGGCCATCTTGTAAGTGTTGTTCGGGGTGCCAGGCTCGACTCGCGTCACCACGGGCCTCGTCATCTCTATACTGGCTCCTTAACAACCTCGATCGTTGGTTAGGTAGTTCAATTGCATTGAGTCGTGTGAAGTAACGTCAAGTATACCTCGGTCGTTTTCACCGTTCAAGTAGCGGAAAAGCGCCATAAACATCTCCTTGCTGATAGGGTCCTTCGCTGGGGCCTGTCTCGTCACGGTCACCCAATGCGCCCCGTCGTATTTCCTCTCCTCGAACCCCTAATAATGTCACACAAATCACGTAATTATTGCACGGCCCCTCGCTTACAAATTAGCGTAAAACCCGAGAATGTGCGCAAACATCGTTCTGCCGAACGACTTCGTAACGCGGTTCTTTCACATTTCCCAGAGCGACGCTTTTCATGAAATGCCACATTATTCTCCCCACCTTCGCATCTGAATAACGACGCAACAAGTGCTACTTTCGAAAGCGTAGATCCCGGATGGGCGGAGACAGGTCGAGTGACGTCGCTCGCTACTAGTACAACGTAAATTGCGCTCAATTCGAATAACCAACCATTAAATAGCGCTTATGTATGGGCGGAGCGTAAACCACGCCCACCGATGTTCCCTTTCTCAATGGTCGCATCATGCCTACAGTTGCACTTTCTGCAGCCAACAAATCCCGCCAAACCAAATGTGACGCCACCCTGGCGCTTTCGTCACAGACCCAAAACGCATCGTGACGTCATTACGGTGCGTTCGTCCCCGATTGGCTGACAGGAGAGGTAGTTCCATCTAATAAACCCCTTCTCTTGCAAATATCATAGGAAATAGCACACAAAAAAACACAAATTTGGGATTACGTTCGTGCTTGGTTATGATTTTTAAGTTTCCGCTTTCCTTAAAACTAGATTTCACATCGAATTCGGAAGAGTTCATTCTACCTTGGGCTATTCCATGATTTACTCCAGCGAACGAAGCGTATCGAGTGACGTCACGGACGCCGATTGGCCGAACGCTCGAGCCAAGTAACTCGGAACCCGTTGGAAAGCACGAGGTACTTTTCGCGAATAAAAACTTTTCATCGATGGCCCCCTGATGGCGACGCGTGCCCGAGTTCCCAAGTTGGCGGAGGACGTAAAAAGGATAACAATAAGAAGCGACGATGATGACGAGAGCCGTCATCGCTCGGCCGGGCAGCAAGAAACGATCGCAGTGTTCGTCTGAATCGCAAGCGGCGATGAATAGCGGCGACGCGAGCGCCACCACCGTCCATCGCACGCGTTGGAATGCGGAGAGGCGTGCCCCGCCTCCTCCTCCTTCTCCCGCCGCCGCCGCCGTCTTCGTCGTCCATGGCCGCGCCGCAGCAGCCAAGATGCCGATCGCCAGAATCTCCGTCAACATGACCAAACTGACCGTGTCCGTCGACTCCGGAGCCGGACGCCGGTGAGAAGAGAACTGCGCGGCGAACGGCTCCGTAATGAGCGTTTTTATTTCGAACGGCGCATTCCTTTCTAAAAAAAGAAGAGCTCGGTCCTAACCCATTTTCGAAGGCGGGGGGGAGGGCGGTAGAGAGTGACCCACTAATTCCGTTTTCGAACCGAGCGCCGTGCCACGCCCGCTTACGCCCCGCCTTTATTGACATAATGAGGCCACTCCCACGAGAAAATGTTGAATTGTAACGAAACTTGCATTTCTTTGCGAAGAGACCCAAGGGCACGCGACGGAGGTCCCAACAGCGCCGGCGAGGAATGCGACACTCCGTCCTCCGCTTCCAGTTCCCCGGCCGCACCGAACGCAAAGGGCATCGTCGTCAACGCTAGGACCCTTCGGCCGTGTCCTCCTCCCCCTCCTCCTCTCAGGCATAGGGCCTCCGTGGACAGCGATGCCGATTCCGGTATAGGGCACCACCGGGTGTCCACGTCTTCCAGCGAAGGGGACCATCCCGTCAAGAGGCACGCTGCGTTTTGCAAGGACCGGACTACGAAGCCCCCTCCGAACGCCCCACTCGTCAACCTCCTCTTTCTATGCAGGGCTCCGGTCTCGAGCGAGGAATGGGTGCCCGTGAGGGGCCCTTCCGGGTGCCTGGGGATCCACCCCGCGTCCGCGGTCAGGAACCTGCCGCACAGCGATCGCTGGTAAGGGCCCCTTTCGACGGGGAATCTCTTGACGTAACTTAACGGCCCTTTGATCGTCGAAGGCGTCCGGCGAAGATCCCTCCCCCGCCCAAGGACTACATGCTGCCCCCGTCGCTGCGTTCGCGATCCGCGAGATGGTCCGTGACGGGCGCCACGACGGCGACGACGACGTCTTCGGGTCCCAAGGGCGCCGCCGAGGATACGGCCTCCAAGAAGCGCTGGAGCGCCCCGGCCATCGGTCGCCTGAGCGTGAGCAGCCTCTACGCCAACGTGTACGAGAACACGATGCCCAAGGAGCCCCGGGTGCCGGCCAGGTGCCCCAAGGCCGCGTGCGCTTCGCTGGCCTCCCTGCTCAGCGTCGAGGACATGCCCAGGGTTCACGCGAGACCGGTGGCCGTGGTGCCGGCCCCGGCCCCGGCCTGCGAGGCGGGGGCGCCCGGCAAGGGCGGCAACAACTACGAGAACGTGGAGGGCGGAGAAAGGGCCTCGCGGTCCGAGGCGGAGTACGCGAGGGTGAACAAGCCCAGGGGGCTCGCCGCGAGGAGGAAGACCGTGAAGGCCCACGCCGGGGACGATCGGGAACCGCCCTTGCCCCCGAGAAATTACCGAAGGTAATCGATCGATCGTAGAAAAACGAGTGATGTACCCTCTTAGTTCGTTATACAGGGCGATTCAAAAATAATACTGCCCCTCGCGCGATATATCACTTGTTTGTCTACGGTTCGCGGATAATTCACAATCGATACGAAACGCGTACTCGGTTTTTGCTTCTCAGCGGGACACCGGTGAGGAGGTCTCAATCTCTGTCGCGAAGGTCCATCGCCAGCCGCGTCCAGGTGCTGACGAGGACCGCCAAGATGGCCCTCAGGAAGGCCTTCAGCCTGGACGCCCTCGGGAGCGCGGCGGCCCTCAAGAAAGATCCGCCGCCGTCTTCTTCCTCGTCCCGCTCCTTCTTCTGACCGTGACTCGCGTTTCCCTATCTGAATCACATTGATTCGCTCGCGCAAAGCCTTTGTTTCACCAATAAAAGACGAAGGGGAGTTTTTGGAACACCGTAAATATATTTATACACGATCCACGGAAGACGAAACGTTAGGGCTCTTTTAGGAAAACGGGCAGACTTGACCGGAAACACGGACTACGCGTCTACTTTTGCCCGATTATACACGTGGCAGTTTGACGCGAGAGATGCGAGCGAAAGCCGGGAAGGGGCAAGCGGGGGTTTCTGAACGCGCGCGTAACCTTCCCCGTTCGCTAAAACTTGTCGCGAAACGCTCCGAGGGCCGAGCCGGGTAATATCAGGCTGTCAAGGTGTCCGGGAGTATCTTGGGGAAATTTAAGGTTGGATGTTCCTAAACCCGCAAAGTGTTGCCGAACGCAAACGGTTGCAGTTACCTGACTAATAAATACATCAAACGTGGCCCGGATTTGAAGCTCACACTTACAGCAACGATTGATATGCAGCGATTCTGTTGTATTTAAACGGGTTCCTTATTGGAAGATGCGATTCCATTTCATTTACTTCAACCGAGGCATATTCGCAATGTCTCGGTCGATCTTGCCTGGGGAAGATTTCAAAATCTAAACATCGCAAACGATTCCGTGACGAGAAATACATCGGAATAAGTTTTTGGGGGACGAAATATTTCCTAAAACCGTATCCGAATTCTTCGAGAAGGACGTTTAATACAAGGATAAGTTCTACTTCCTATTTATTTTTGGGCATTTTCCACTTGACAGCCTGCAATAGTTACTGTAAGGGCAATCCCTCGCGTCGGTCACCGCTGGAATAGTAAAGAAGTATGCTACATGTCCCGCATGTAAAGGTCTCAAACTCCTCGGAAACGTGTCCTAACCGATTTACAAGAAGGTGTAAGCAAGGTGTACGGTCTCCGGACAAATTCAAAAATCCATCGCCGAGGCAAACGGAAAGGTAATTATTACGCGACGAGGAGTACGTATCGAGGTTCTTCGCGTCTCTATACGGGCGTATCGATCGCGTAAAAGCGGTTCAAGGGCCGGTACAGAGACGTATCGATGGATTTCGGACCCGTAAAATCCGGAATAAACCCGGTTGAAATACGCGGAGGAAGTTCGGCGTCGATCCGAAGACAGTTAGACACGTGTTAGGAACGAAACCCCTGAAGAAGTATAAGTTTAAACCCCGGGAGCGTTTCGGAACAAGTTTCAGGCTAGATATATAGTATTTAGATTTCGGACAACCTCCCCGTAAAAACGCTTACCGTTGCAAAATACCCGATTACCATCTCCGTATATATCTGCGGTTTCCTTCTTCCCAGGTTGCGCGAAGCTGTCGCCGAGCGGATCGATCGAAGGAAAGTGGAGGGGAACGGTCAGTTAGCGTAGTTAGTTACTTGTTGACGTTGACGTTGACGTTGACCGACGACGGAGGAGGCGGAGGAGGAGGAGGAGGAGGAGACGGGGGCACCGGCGTCTGGTCATCCTGGAACAACGGGTTCTTCACTTCCATCTCGCCGGTCTGCGAAAAAAGAATTTTCGTGAGCGCGACTCGCGATCGGTCGGTCGGTCGGTCGGGCGAAAAGGCCCCGTTCGCGGTCGCCCTCGAGGAACCCGATCTCAGAGGCATCGTTGAGGAGGTCTAGCGAACGGAAGGACCTTTGGGACCCCGTTTTTACCGGCGCGAGTCCCGGGCACTCGTACACGGTGTAATCCCCGTCCTCGTTCTCTTCCTCGGAGTCCAGGTCCGAAGTGGAAGCGTTGCGGTCGCTCGCGTTCCTGCCGAACGCAAAGTGTCCTTACGTGTATCGTAGTATATGTACCTACTGCGCGGTGACATACTCACTGGCCCATCGCGATCATCTGCTGCTTCTGGTGCTGGTAGTGGTACATCTGGGCGCTGTGCGCGAGTTTGCGGTCCCCGCCGTTCGTCGGGGAGACGCCGTCCTGGTTAGGGCCCGTCACCCCGTACACCGGGTAGTCGGCCTCGGCAGCGGCCTTCGCGTTCTTCTGCAACCTAACGGCCCGTTGCAATTAATTCGACACATCTTCCCAAAGTAATCGAAGGCCCACCTACAGATGGGGCCTTATCTTCGTTCGATCGATATGCCGCTGGGACCGCGGGCCCCCGAACGAAAAGCCAATGGAACCTCTCATCGACCGGCCAATACGTCTCAATTCGCCCAATAGGCCCCGAAACTTTGCATTTAGACGAACTAGGAACAGAACTTCCCAATCGGGAGTTTTATTTTTACCGCAAACGCCTTAGGTAATTCGTAGATTAAAGGGCACTTCTTCTAAAGACCTCAAACGCGACTTAATTTTTCCACGGTGCCCCGCAATAGGGCATGCACTCTTGAAGCCACTAAGGACAACATCGATCATTCACCGATTCGAGTCCTATAACTGCGATTTATATAAAAATGCGTCTTGTACTTCGTCTCTGCATCGGATTCGAAAGAAGAAGAAAGAGACCAAGGTTGCGGAAAATCGATGGACCATCGAGAGGGAGAGAGAAGGGCCACACCTTGCATTGGACTTAAAACCCTCGTTTCAAGATACTTAGGTCCGGTGTCGAAAGGACAAATAAATCATGCACCGAGAAACTTGCGAATTATTGCAAATTATAATGTAGTTGGCAGGAAAACTTCGCTTCTCACTTTATTAGCCCCTCGACGATGTATCGGTGAAAAGTGGGGACTTGGCGTTTCACGCTTCGCAACACCGCTTTTCCCATCCGCAATCTACCAGATTGCTTTTACCTTTTTCCGTAGATATCGATCGATACGCTGTATACTACCTGTATCGAAAAGGCCCTTTAATCTCGCAATCGAAGGGTAATTGCGGCAAATAGACTTTACTCTTCCCAGCATTCTAATTTCGTAATATTACATACTGCAACAGATTTTACCGTCATATTGTTTTACGGCCGTCGTATTTCTCCTTCCTAGTATTTGCAGCGTGCACTCGTCTCATCAGACGCAGTTAAACAATTTCGGACTTCTCTAGAATTAGAGGATTTCACGCGGAAGGAAGGACTTACAGCAGTTGGAGGCCGCACCTGAAGGTGTCCGCGTAGGCCCTTAGCTGGGCGAGCATGAAAGGGCCCTTTCGCTATACGTGCGAGGACGCGATGACGACCGAGGACAGGACGGGACACATTTACCATACGTGAAACAAGAGCGACCTCTACACCACGTGTCCACCACTTAATAAATCGATGCCGATTGATCGGTCCGACCTGCCAAACCTCTCGCTATTGGTTAATCCGGCGGCCAATGAACGTTACGATTTCGAACTCAAACGGCTTTTTCCCTTATCTTCTCCCGATCGTTTCCAAAATTGGTGAATATTTGCGGGTGCCGACTTACTTATAGTAGCAGAATCCGGCCCCGATCACACCGACCACGGCCGCGGCGCTGCAACCGGCCACGATAGCTGCGAATCGAGTCGCATTAAGTGGCCCCGTCAGGCCGCCAATCGGAAAACGAAGACGGGGAAAAGATACGAACCTACGAAGTAAAAGTCGGAGGCGGGGGACCGATGGACCTCTCCTCCTTGTTCCGGGGCCGATTGGTGACCCGTGGCCGTCGGGGCCTGCGACTGACGGGCCCTCGTGGCCACGTACACCCTTACAGGGGCCGCGTCCGCTCGCGTTGGGTCCTTGGCGGCCACCACGTCGTCTGCAACAGCGAAATTGTTATATGTATATTGCAAAAGGCCCTTATTATCCTTTCACTCACCGATGAACCAATCCTCGGGCACAACTTCCGGCTTGCCCCTTCTCCGCTCTTCGGCCCATTCGTCGTACTCTGCGCGGAACAACACCGAAATTTGTATACACCCGTTTCTAATCAAATGACATTATTGACAAAATCATTTCGGGGGCCGTTTGTAAATTAAGTTACTTATACAACCAGAATTGAAGCGATTATTTCAATGCACCGGTATTTCTCGTTTTTAAACAGTCCAATATTCATCACGATTAAGGTCTATTTGAGTCAAAAATTCGTTAGTTTCAACGGGAAAACGCAAAAATACGCCTAAAAATATATGCTCGAAGCCTGTTGAACTGTATTGGCACTATTAGCACTACATGACGTCATCGGTATAGTATATATGCATTTCTATGTAACTAGTTTCCTGGGAATCATTTTCAGAAAATGGCGGAAATTGTATACATTTTAGGCCTAGAAAGAGCGGCAACAGCTGTCGTGGCGAAATTCGGGTTGGAAAAGCGGGGAAACGCGGGGAAATGCGCTCAACGAGAACTACGAGCCGCGAGTTTGAGTTTCGACCGGGTCTGCGAAGAAACGGGGTTTTTGAATTTTTGAAAGGGCGCATTTAAGACGATGGTTTTGCGGCAAGACACGGCGCCATTGCGGCGAAAACTAACATTCATTTCAACAAACTCGCCTTTCGCATCCGAGTAAGAATGGCGACATTCCGCGGAAAACAACGAGCACACGGCCAACGCCAACACCAGCAGCTTGGCGGAGGGCGAGGGCGAAGGCGATGCGCCGCCTTTCATCTTTTCCTTATTACGATCTCGTGCAACGCGCCAAGCGGCTCATCACGCCATCTTGGCTCCAAGTAACACGAGTATTCCGTCAACCCGACGCGCTTGTGACGTCATCCGGCAGCCTTCGTTACCGACCCCGAAACGCGTTGTGACGTCGTCGGAGCGGCGTTCGTCCCCGATTGGCTGACTGGGTATCTACATAATAAGGTAGCGCCGTAGGAGTATTCCGGCAACCCAAAACGATCGTGACGTCATCGTGGTGCGTTCGTCACCTATCCCAACGCGCATTGCGACGTCACAGGTAGCGTTCGTTCCCGATTGGCTGGCGGCAAAGGCAGTTCTACGGGCTTTCCTCTTTCACCAACGCGCGCCGTATCGAACGCGTGACGTCACGGGGAGAAAAAAAGCTTTCCTAATTAAAATCTCACAACACCAGCACCATATGGTTATCTGAATCGCATTTATGCAATGAAATATTAACTTTTTTTGGTTAAATTTGGATATCAATTAGAATACACGTTGGAAAACTATTCGAAATGATTTTACATACTTACGCGATCGAGCTCGTTTCCGCAACGAATTAAACCCCCGAAGTCCTTCAATAACTATACCTAACGTACCTTGTTCCGAAATCGAGGCAAACTATTAAAGCGCAGATGCATTTATTTCAACGTACAGCATATCAATTGTGCTTGAAACTGCACGCTTCGACGGCGGCGACCGAGTCGTAAAACGCGGTCCACGTCTTGCTCAGGTTGATGCACACGGTTCCTCCGCCGCGGTCCAACTGCCCGTCCTGGTAATTGCGCAGGTTAAGGGAGGAAAAAAAGGCCGACTCGATTGCAATAATCATACCATGCGGTTGATGTCCCCCACGCAGGCCCACTTCTTGGCCGAGTTCTTGCTCACGGCCCATTTCGAATGGTCCTTGGTGGAGGTGTAGCTGTCGCCGAACGCGGCCACGTCTATCAGGTCCACGTTCTCCACCTCGTAAGTGGACGAGCAGTCCGAGGGCATGGCCCCCGCCCCGTTCTGCCACGTCTGCGCCATCAGCGGCGTGGCCAGCTCGGGGGCGACCAGCCCCGAGTACAGATCTGCAATGAAACCCTATCTAGCTCCTAGTTCCGTAACGGTACCGGCCACGAACGTACCCTGTCCGAAATCCCTGTACTTGGCGAACGCCTGGAACGCCTGTCCTCCTTTCGAGGTCAGAGTGGCCCTTTGGCTTCCGGTCGTGATCTCTCCTCCGATGGCCGCCGCCAGATCAGGGGCCTGACTCGCCGTCCAGGAGGCCACCTTGCTGTCGTAGATGTACGGGTCCCTGTAGCGCAGTTGCTGGCCTGTCGTCCAAGGGCCCCGCGGTCAGGGTTTTCCTCCCTGTCGGGGGATTTCTGCGGACTTTTCACTTACCGACCGCGTTGGCCTCGCCCACCGACAGAGAAATGCACATGAAGGACTGCGCGTTGTCGTCCCCGTTGGAAGGGAAACTGTAACCGTCCGCGCCGACGGGCGGGTATTTGGGCACGCTGTGGATCAGCCAGAAGCCCTCGGTCGACGAGAAGGACACCGCACCTTAAAGGGCACCCGCAAAGCGTTAGGACCGGACTGTACGACGAAATACGCCTCCGTTCGCGCGGAATTATTCCAAGTCGATATATTTTGAACGGTTCCTCCCGGGTGAAATCTGAAACTTTGTCTCGTTGAACAGTGCTATCTGCGCGACTAACAGAGTCCGATTATTATCATCTGTTCTCGGACGACGACTCGGTATCGCGCGAGTTATCTTTGAAAAGAAATGGTTTCAAACGAGATACATTTTACTAAAGGAATTGCTGTCTATTTTCGCCGAATTCGATGCAAGGGAACTCAAAGTCAGCGCGTTATCAATCCGCACCGGTTAAAAATAAAAGCAAGCACGTATTTCTTTGAAAGCAAACAAATAAGTAGTTGCAAATAGTGTAACGAACGTCACCTTTCGCGTGCCCTTTGGCGGAAGACGTGGATCCGTCCGGCTTCTCGTCGTTGTACAGGATGTAAGTGCTGCCCTAGGAATTACAAACCGGGATCTCAGGCCCCTCCCCCGAACGACCCGCAAAAGGAAAGGGCCGCGGCTCACGCTGTTCTGGTACTGATCGTAAAACTGCCCCAGCGTCCGCGCGGTGTACGAGTCCGCGTCCGCGATGGACCTAGAGGACAGTTTCCACGCCGTGCTGCCGGAAGCGGAGGTTATGGACACGTAGGCCAAGCCGGCGGCGATCAGAGGGTTCGAGGCGCCGCTGACTATCGGGTGCTTCAGCAGGATGTACCTGGCGAGGAAGCGGTAATCGCAAATCGAAATCCAGAAGTCAAAGGAGGCCCTTACCAGTCCACCGGGTTGCCGCTTTCGTCCAGGCAGGTCATGGACGCGGAAGCCGAGGCCAGCATCAGGCCCCAGAAGGCGAACGCCAGACTTTGCAGCTCCATAGTCAGCGGGTAATAATAGGAGGAATCGAGAAACAAAAGCCACGCCAACATCGTCTTATCTGACCTCACCGACCACGATAAGCGAAGTCACGCGCGACGCTCGACGGAGCTCGGTCGTAGTCCAAAGTGTCGCCGCACGGGAAGTTGGAGGGAGGAATTAACGTCAATCTCCTCCTTTAAGGACTCAGAATACTGTAAAGGCCCTTTTATTCACATTCTATATATAGTAACGCGCAAATCCTCACGTCGCTTAAAGGGGCCCTCGCGGCACCACGCGATCTCCGAGCCTCTCGGCGCCCAACCTTAAACCGTACCGTCGCGAATTCCAAAAGACGGAAAGAAAAAAAAAACACGATGGACTAGTTCACATGGCCATGCTGTGGTAACCGTTGCGCGTCTCCTCCCTGCCCCTGAGCACGGAGGAGGAGGAGGAGGAGGAGGGCCCCTCGCAAGGGGCCGCGCCGGAAGGGGCCGCGGCCGAGGACGAGCCGGTGGCCGCGACGGCCGCGTCCAAGCGCTGGTAGTCGCAGGCCGAGTTCAGACTCATCTTCTCCTCGTGAAGCTCCATGCTCCAGAAGGTGTGGCGGTTGGACCTCTGGCTCCTGTAGCGGTAACACGTCACCGAGCCGGCCACGATCGCGATGAAGCCCAGCGACACGAGCACGGCGACGAGGGCCACCGTGCCCTCGCCGCGCGGGGCCCACCGCCCGCCGCTCTCGTTCCGTCCTGCCAATGTCGGAAATATTCAAGTTCCGACGCGCACCGAGTCCCGCCGTTTTAGAAATTACGCTTGTCTATCGGAGTCGGGACCGAGATAGACCCTTCTTACCTCGTCACGTCAATAATAATTGCGACGGTAGAGGCAACATCGCCAACCGAGTAAATTACGATAGAATCGGTGTCGGCTTACCGCACGACTCGAGTCCGGCCTTCGTCTCGTTCAGCTTCAGGTCGCAATCGTTGCACGCGGCCGGGTCCCGGCGGGACGAGGTGGGGCACGTGTGCAGGCAGCCGCACGGCAGGCATCGGTCCTCGTACCAGAAATGCTGATGGACGCAGCGCGTGCAGTTGGTGCCCGCGTGGCCCGGCAGGCAGCGGCAGGTTCGCCGCTCGGGGAGCTGCACGTCTGCGACATTTCAGAAACGATCGGAACGAGCGACGAGTAACCCGGCTTCCGTCTTTTAGTTACGCGCTTTAAATTATTTCGCTTCGTTCGCGACGTTTCCTCGCGCAATATCGAACCGTCGTCGGGTATACGCGAGGCGCGGTTTCAAGTCGGGCCGGCCGGCCGTCGAGATGCAAATCCCCGAATCGATCCCAAAAAAGTCGAGCGGACGGCTTGAACTTCTTAT
>WWPM01024070.1:0-18831 GCA_023279145.1 Glomeris maerens | reverse complement strand
AAAGAAATTTGGTCAAATTCTTATTCTGGAAATACTATTACATACTTACATGGCATATATGGTACTTATTGTAGCAGTTGTTTTATTTTTTGGCACTGTTGCTATACTTTTCTGGTATTTTAAACAGCTGATTTTGATACTAGCAACTTTATTACTGGTAATAGTGTTTTTCAAATGAAGGTTATAATCTGTTAATTGCTGCATATATGAAGGCAAAAAGATTTTATAACAGGCAATTTGTATGGAAATATCTGAAAGTTCATTGCAGATTTTTACTCCGCCCCCGATGCGTTTAATTAACACTTGTGGGCGTGGTCACTGGGTAGGATATAATCGGGCGCCATTTTACGGTGCCGAATTTTATTATTCTATCTTTATTTCCTCGAAGTTTATAAATGGGAAAAATTTATGGCTTCTTCGGTTTAGTGCACAACTCTAAAAGTGGGGCCAAGGAATTTTCTTCACCTGTCTGTAACACGTTTTCTACTAACAAATCTTGTGACGTCACTATAGCATATCGCATTTTCCATAGTTTCGTACGACAGTTATTCCCCTAGATGCCACAACCAAATTATCTGGTTTGTAATAAAATTAAAATTAGGAATATAAAGTTAAAGCACTTCTTATAATAAATGCTGGATTTATTTGAATATGGATTTTTTTATGAGGATAAACATTTACGTTTAATTGTTTCTAAATTATCCTTTAATTCATTTACAATATTTATATGGTAAAATTAATTTTTATAACATGCACCTGCAAATGCTATATTTAAGACATGTCTTTTGTGAGTGTTCGTTTTCATATGGAGATTTCTCGGAAGAAGCAAATATAAAAACCTGATGTTTGAGGTGGTAAAAAGATTAACAAAAAGTAGGCTTAAATAAAAAATCTTGTTCTTTGTTATACTTAGATGTGTAGGCTATAA
This sequence comes from Glomeris maerens, assembly GCA_023279145.1. Classification (NCBI taxonomy): domain Eukaryota; kingdom Metazoa; phylum Arthropoda; class Diplopoda; order Glomerida; family Glomeridae; genus Glomeris; species Glomeris maerens. The sequence goes on along the minus strand of WWPM01024070.1, from coordinate 17,903 downwards.
GGAATTTGTTGTCTGGAGATTAGTGTCAGACTCTGCCCTACAACTAACTGACGACCGAGCTTTAATGGAGACGTTTACCTCTTTTTTTTGGCGGCCATCTTGAAATAATGCAAATGGATATTTTCAGCATTTGGTGTATAATGTTAGATAGATATTCAAGTAGCAGTTAGAAGACAATGCGTAATGTACATGTATTGTTTCATAAATCTATGTTTTACTGGTTATGTTGGAGGAGATTGAGGGAAAAGTATAGAAGGAAGAAAAATGGCGACAAAAACGTCGGCGTTTTGGGGCATGAAGCAGACGACGGGGGTCCATTAAGCAGCATTTGCAGGGCTAATGAGTTGCGAATTGACATGGGGTTCGTCACGCCTACTTTGAATAGCTCTATAATCAAACACTAATTAACTTCTGCGCAAGAAATTGGAGCCGGCGCCATGTTTCTTTTTTATATACTCACCTGGTTTGGTCGTTAGTGGGAGCGCCGTCTGCTTTTCGTGCACATGCGATAGGTTACCTGCAATCGTAATTATTCAATCTAATGTCGCTTAATTAAGCGAAGGTTTCCAGTTACAGTCGTGTAAAATATCGCGACGAAACTTTTACAGGCCAGTTCAGAAGTAGCGCTTTCAATTGTTTAGTTGTCACAATGTTGCGCTACTCACCTGCTTCCCTGTGTATACATTAATTGTCTTTCTTGCTAAAATCACCTGGATACAAATCTATCATATAAGTTTACACTAAATGTTATGTCAATGTTTCAAAATAAATTAGAAGCGAACAAATAAGGCGGCTGGAAAATTTTAGAAAACGATTTTATGTCACAGTGATGGAATGATAATAACCAGTTCTAATAAAAATTCATTAGTACTTAGGTAAACAACAAATTTACATTGTCATTAATTAGACTATATGCAAGGTGGGAGTGGGCTCATAAGTGGAAAAGCCCCAAGTTGTTTCAATGCTAACACTTTGATTATAAAAAGAATGCATTCATGTAAGTTTGTATTATTTGAAAATAAATTGTTTTACATTGAAAATTGTTCGTTAAGTGTAAAGCAGGCATAAAGTTACTTTCGTGCCACTCTGTATATTGTTACCGTCAAACTAAAGGCGACAAATTCCATATTTTTCTCAAGATGACTATGTTTGTAATAGGTGAATTGAATCCTTGCATAATTGATAAGCATATGTTTGTTTGGGCGTGACGAAAACAAGATGGCCGCCGATCAGTTGATCTTGCTTTGTTCGCAAATAGCGACCGTTTTGGTCTCATTTTCTGGGAAAGTGTGGCAACAATGGAGGTCTAAATGACCACTATGATGGCGGCCCTGATGACGATGATGATGATGATGATGATGAAGGCGCCACGCACATATAGGTCAATTATGGCGGCTCTTTTGCTATATACAAACCTTCATCGATGATGCGTTTTCGGATCGGTTTACAGCGAGTAAACAAGCTGTCAACGCACTGCACCCTCATTGGTCCAAACGCCAACCAAGATGGCGACCCATGCTAATTGCCGAGTAACGAACCGAGTAGTGGGTGTGGGGGGAGGGGGTGTCACGTGACAAAGGGAACTTCCCCTCAAAAAATGAAACACCGAGGTGTTTGATGAGCGAGCGACATGTGTGCAAAATCGCACGCAAACAGTTTCGATATGGCGCGCACGCGATGCATTATGGGACTGTATTGGAGAACTTTCAAATACATGCTCCGCCTTCGCAATCAATCGCCGGTCAGAAATCTTGTATATCGGATGAAATCAGAAAGACTATTTTCTTGCGAGGAACTGATGACAGCGATGAGAAAGTTGGATTACCTTACTATAGTTGGACATTGTTTTTATTTGTGCCCTTCTTGGAGGGATTGAAGGGGGTTACATTTCAACACCACACTTTCACCGTTATACATTGTTATTATATCTTATAATATACATTATTATAATAATAATACATAGGCCATTGTTCAAATTAGGCTGGCTATACATTTATGAAGATATGTTGATCAAGTTTTTATTTGCAACTTCTATCATGTGATCGTAGTAATGCAGTATCCCACCACTGACTTGTGTAATGTAAATTCACAGTTACATAAAGTTGCTTATATTTTTAAATATAGTTTCATACTTTCATATTTTATATGCAAGTAAATACTGCTGCATGATGTTTCATTTATAAAACATTACTGTGGAAATAACAGTACAATAGACGCTCTAATACTTGTTATTCTAATACTTAATACAGACACCGAAAACCATCACACGATTTCATTCCCACAACGTGTCAGTAACAGTTACAAAACTCTTCTCGTTATTAAACACTAAAGCCAAAAGACATTTGGGTGTCTTTTAACGTGTGTAATCTGTATAGGACCTATAGACCAAAGTAAAGCTGATATGGCGTAGTTTGGCATGCTGTTGCCAGAGGGGGCTGCGCAAGCTGTTTTTAAAACCCCAGTGTCTCGAAACGTTCTGATACAGGCTGTTTGGGCGGGATTTTTCTATGAAGTGCAGTTGGTCAGATGATTAGCGGTCATTAGGCACGTGATGTGTTTTTTGTGTGTGTTGCTCATGCAAGTTGAAGTGGAAAATGTGGGTTGTGGCGAGCAGATGACGAGAGATGAATGGCCATGTTGATGCTAAGAAGGAAACGCTTGTCAGTCAAGCGAAAGTTTTTCAATGGCGACACGGTGACGCCGAACATGTGCAGACAAGCGTGTATAGCACAGATATCTGATCCGATGGACCCAAGAAAGACCTGCGTCAATATTGGCTTTTGTACCCCTTTGTACCGTTCAAAACTTGGACATGGGTTCTTCTTCTTCTCCCTCACCCATTTGTCCGCTTATTACACTGACTTTTGGAATGTATTGCTCAACTTGGAACACATCCTGATATCTTATTGATAGTACTGTACATTAAATAATTCTAAATACATATACAGGGTGAGTCAAAAAGTTGTTTCAGTCCTTATAACTTTACAGGAGTGAGTGAAATACCTTAAACAGCATATGGGGCTATCCATTTATGTTTCCATGATCTTGAATCAACGCTTCAATATCGTTCAATAGTTTAAAGTTATTTAATATTAAAGATAAGTGCAGGTTGTTGCAATTGGTGAATTGTCAAAATCAGATTCTCTCCAATCAATATCTGTCCTGCATTGAATGAAAATGTAAAAATAAAACATGCATTTGCATGAAGTTGCAAATGTTATGCTATCCACATTTAGAGCAGTGCAGTGGCTATTTCGAACATTATTTATGATTCTTTCCATATTCTGTAATTTGCTATCATACAGTATTGTTTGCTGCTCATCTATATTCCCAACATAGCATGTTGTTGGCCTCACGTAATCTCTCCTATCACTCATGCCGTTCATTGCACAATTACCAATTGATTTATCTAATGATAATTAGAGGATGCTCTACAACTTTCCAGTTTAAACTACTATATTATCCAACCGGTCTTCATTTTCAAAATATAAATATGAAAACTTGTTGCTCTTGTCCAGGGTAACTTCCGGTTAATGTACCTGGAGCGCCATACTGATCAGTCCACCTCTTCACATAACTTCCTATCTATCAGTGTTATTATAAGTAATCAACCCCGATCAGTGCTCTTTCAGAAAGCTGAATTTTCTATTAATTGCATGAAAATGCTCGTTTTTCAATACTAAGAACACCTACATACTGTATATGCTGAAATGCCATTTTGTTGATTGACAATAGGAACAGGAGCTGAATGAGACACTGAGATGTTTTGTACTTGTATGATAAAAAAGCTGCATCATTATTAGAAAAACATATTTCAAGATAATTTTCGAAAACTATTTTCTGCAGTTTTGAAGAGAAATGATTACGTGGATCCAGTTAATACAAATATAGCATGTATCTTATAACTTGTATGCTTTCCAAAAACAGTGGAGTTTTTTCACGTCCTGCATTCTTTATTGCGCCTTTGTTGAATCATGAACAAACTGAACCAACTTTTGTCTGTTATTTTATGGCGTAAGAATACAGTATACCATTAAATTGGCGAGATTAAAGAATGGTATAAAGCTACTATGTATGTAATTCTTGGATATTGAAAAGTGCCATGTGGAGATATTATAAGGTAAATTATGTACTTTTCATCGCTTGTTTTTTTACAAAATGAATTCGTACGTAACAAAGACTGTACAGCATATAGTCCTATATATGGTACATACTATAGTTGCAAACAGGCTTTTTTAAATTTCATTTTGAGAACAGTGCGTTTCATTTTTCTCATGCATTATTCACACACATAGATACATAATATAAAGACCTTATGCAAGGGTGCTATTTAAGGGACTTGAAATATAGCAACCTACCTGAAAGAAGCATAGAGTAATAATTGGCAACACGTCGCGAGTTGAACTGCGGCCGCCATCTTTGTGTCGATGATTAGGCGCTCGGCGCTCCCGCTAATGGCCGTTTCTTTTTAGAAACTTTTCCATGCTTCGTTGCTTTGCAGTTTACTGGCTGGTATACCGTGCGCAGAGTGTTGTTTCTTTCTTCTCATTTCTTTTTTTTTTTTACAAAAATGAATGGGGCAACTCTCCATATTTTGTCTTCTAATTTTGAAAAGTTGCAATAGAGTCGTCCAAGCGAACGATTGAGGTGTTCAGTGTTACCCCACCCTACTTTTGCCCCCTTATGAGTGGCCCTGCTGTTTGCGGTGGCATTTTTCTCCCATCGATTCGTGTTCTATGTATGCTATATGTATGTATATATGCATGTACGTATGTATGTGTACGTAGAGGGCGCATGCGCAGTGGCCACCTTTCTTTTTTGACACCCGCTGAGTTGGCATAATTTGGTGAACGCAGGCAGGGCGCACGAAGCAATTAGTTTCACGCCCCGGGATCACACTTTGGCAACACTGGCAATACTCTGAAAGAGAATTCCTATATATGGGGACTATACATACATCTCCATGTACATCTCCATATATACATTGCGCTGCATTGTGTTTTCCCCAGCTAGCGTATTGTGTATGTGAGCAATTTTGAGTGTTCCAGGTTTTGATGCCACTCCAAATTAGTTGGTTTGAACAGAACCTGTATGTATGCATGCCAGTATGTTTTAATTCACGTGAAGATCGAAAACTACTCACTTTTTGTATGCAACTTTTAACGATTTTCTATTATTTCCATATTTTGGCCTACTTTGAAGAAAATTTGAGACAGTTTTATTAATTAACTTTCATTTTGACACCTGCACAATTGTACAGCATCATAACAGTGAATGAATGTACTCATGTGCAATACCTAGCAGTAATCCCCCGAGTTACATAGTCGAATTTTCAAAGGAATTTGAAGACTCCAATGCTCATAGCTAACTATTAACTTCTTGGAATAGTCGAATTTGTGAATTGCTTTAGTGTGATTTCGTTAAAACATAGTTATTATTATAATATACCGTAAATCCGCGATAATAAGCCTGTCCCGAGAATACACCGGTCTCGAAAATAAGCCGGGTTAAATTATCAAAATTTGCAAAATAAGCCGGTCTCGAAAATAAGCCCCCCTTCAATTGGATTTCCCGATCTACATGACTAAAAAATTCACGAAACCTAAAAATAACTTAAAAATTCAGTTCAGTTTTCATTTCCTATCATTAAAATCGCAAAAAAATGTTTCTTACAAATTTTATTTGTCACGAGAAATTGAGATTTGCATATTGCATTACATAAACGCATCCATGGCAACTTGATATTAACAGAATAAACCGGTCTCGTAAATTAGCCGGGTCAAAAAAGAAAAATTATAAAAATAAGCCTGGGCTTATTATCGCAGATTTGCGGTATGCATGTTATATTATCTCCATAGTATTTTTTACAAATGAAACATGCAGTGCTCAGTAATTTTTACTCAGATATAAACTCTAAAAGAACATAAAAACAAGCAGAAATACAGTCAACCTTGCATATCTCACTCGAGCTGCATGGGAACCAAAAATCTTACCTGAGTTATCAGAGTTTCAAGTTATCCGATGCTCTGATAAGCATACAGTAGAGTCCCGGTTATCCGATGCTCCATGTTAGCCGCGGTGCATGTCGCGACCGAAGGCTCCGTGTTAACCGCGGATAAGCCGAACGTTGGGAGATCCGTAATTATTTTTTGCCACGCCCAACAAAAATTAAGTTGCTCTTTAGACAGCAGAGACACATTGTAAATTTGTTTATATATGTATAGTACACACGTACAGTGTGTAAATTGGAATTTTTTTGACGATCCTTCTTGTTATCCGTTTTTTCGATTATTCGTGGTAGGCTGAGCCCCGACCTCGTGGATAATCGAGACTCTACTGTAAAGTTGGGTCCTGGCAGATTTTACTCAGGAGAAATTCTTATGTAAATGTATCATTGTTGAATATTAAGTCCAATAATAAAAATATCCAAAACCCATGCGCAACCTTTTTCAGGGTTCTAGTTATCTGCTATAAGGGCCATCCATAAAATACGTTGGCAAAAATCGATAAAATTCTTACCCCTCCCCTTTTGCAACTATATCCCAACAACCTCCCCCCCTCCGGGTTAACACTGTGTTGAAAATAAATGACCTTGACGGAAAAACCATAAACCCAATTAATATATCAACAAATTTTTATTAAATATGCCATTTTATTTGCAATTAACACCTCTAAGTTTGAATAAATATGCAATAAATTTTGGATTTGCAAATAGGATAATGAACATATTTTGCTTTTAATTGTTGCGGCTTTGATATGATTTGAAATTTCACTGACAAAACCAGGAACAACTTTTGACTTGTTGCTCATTAAAGAAGACTTTATCAAGAGCGCCACGCGTACCGCGGCGGCCATTCCCATCATGCACCGGTCGCCACATAACATGACTGCAAACTGGCAAACGGCCGGGTGGTTTGTTAAAAAACAAAAACAGTTTTAGTGTTGAGGAAAAAGTGTTGCAGGAGGTTATTGCTGTAAAAGAATAAAAGATAAGCATCTTAGACATAATCCTGGCCAAGTATACGGGGTATAGGCCTACGTAGTTATTCAGCCATGTTGAATGTTGCACGAGGGTGACATGTAACAAACGGCTCTAATGGCGAGCAAAGTGATGCTGGGTGCGAGAAGAAGAGGTGGGTGATTTTTTGTTTTGTCTTGGTCTTCCCTTTCTCACTTTTTTTTGTGGGTGGCTTCATGAGTGTGACTGGCAGAAAATGGCGTCCGGGTGACCGCGGGGGGTGACGGGAATTACTGGCACAGCATTTGCCCAAGGTGTTGCTGCTTTCTTGTTATTGGTGATGCACGCTGATGATTGTTGCTGGGATGGGTGGTTTGGCAGGGGGTCATCAGATCACGTGATGTGAACTTGAATGCAGCCGTGAGATGGCGCTACGATAATTAGGCGGATTACGCCAGTCCACGGCGCTCCATACTAACAACTATACTATGCAATAGTGCAATGAAGATGTTTCCAACTGTATTTTTCTCTCCATTGTGTTTTTGCTAGAAAGGAATAAGCAAAAAAAGTTGGTCAGAAAGGGAAAGAGTAGGATTTTTACATGGTTTTCTGGCATTTATCAGTGTTTTTGTTATATACGACCTCGTTGGCGTTTATGGTTTTTTAATGTTTTTCGTTCTTGTTTTTTGAAGCAGAATGTCTGTTATATGCAAGTTATGGTCCATAGTATTATTATTAGGGGTAATTTTTCAGTTTAAACGCTTTATGACGTTTTCTCATTCGTGTACTTTGATGCATGCTTAAAATTTTATTGCGCCCATTTCTTTTTCAGACATTTTACACGTGGTCATTTTTTAACCTATGAAAAATATAGCCCCTTATATTACTGTATACCGTATTATTCAGCATATATAGCTTAAACTCCTTCAAAATGCAATGATTGGCTTCGTGCAAGTGGGAATGAGCAATAAAGATGGTTTTCTTGGAAGTAAAAGATATTATTTCATTAATTTGCTGTCTCAGAATCATATATCCTACTAATTACACATCCATATAAGCTAGAACTTAAATGCAAACCTATATAGACCAATTTTTATTGAGTTAATTACTACGCATTGTGAAAACTGTACATTTTATAATAACTGGTTTGAGATGTTTACCAATACGTCAATCAAATGTATATTGCGATAACATCATTTTTATAGTTAATTTATGCCTTATACATTCAAGATAATCAATATTGTTTAAATAAGATTTGTTTTTAAATCTCTAGCTTCTGTTTTTTTTATTTTGGGATGATATACCATCTGTGATTTTCGAGGGAAAATGTAAATTGCACACCTTCTGTATAAGCAAACGTTATAAAACTTTATGGCCGAATATGTTTGCAATAAATTGTCTATGTAATAAATGTTTTCTTATTAAAACGCTGCATGTATATAACCTTATCCTGCCTTTTTATTTATATGTATATAGTAATTTTTTCTCAGTTGTGCATTTACAGTTTTAAGAAGGACTCGTTTTCAGCCCAGCCACACACAATATAAACTTTATGGTATGGGCCTTATATATAAAAGCGAATTGTAGATTTTGCACCTTGTACATGGGCAACTGTATATGTATATGAGGTAATTTTTATTGCTATAACTACTTGTAAAAAATTAGTAAACTTAATGGGTGTCAACTAATTCATCGTTACATAAGTGTCAAGTTTGTTTTAAATGAAGCTATTCTGTAATGACTATTTTTATGCACAGTATTGCCTATAGTATGGAATCCTTGGCCTCAAAAATTTGCCCAGGGGTCAGATGTCACAAAGCAAGTTTGATATGTGTTTGGAGAGCGATAAAAACGAAATGTCGGCTCCACTGATGTGAAATTGTCTTTGGTCGTTTGCAAACACGTGCAACAATTTGCAAACTGCAAATGTGCAACCTGTTTCCAAATTCCAATAACATTATTACAACCTTGCAAAGGTTTTATCCACTAAATCAAAGAGAAACCGATTGTGTATAAGTTTTTTTTATAGGCTACTATATAGCTGTATAATTGTAAAGCTGTTTTTTGCAATAGCTGCATGACAAATTAGGTTTACTATATATATTGCATCTGCATAAATTTCTTTAGTGTAAAAAAGAGCATCTTGTCAAGATTAATGAATTTTTTATTGAGGATGTAGTCTGCAACTTGATAATAGCGCACATATTTTATTAATAGTTGCCATTGTTAAGGGATTAGTTAATGGAGATGAGATCTCAGTTTGAAGGATTCATAGTGCCACTGAGTATAGTTTTTTCTTTAGTGTCATGTTAATTATTCAAGGCAAGTTTTTGTTAGTTGATGCTTGAATGCGTTTCATTTTGTCGCAGGAATTGAAAAAGTGTATCTTTAATGACAAATGTATATAGTACATTAGAAGCATGTATGTATAGTGTAATGAAATATGAAATGATTTTGTATGGCTATATATAAGTTAGGACAAAGAATATACAGTAGAAATAATTTTTATTGTTTCAATTCTAAAATTCGGTTTGAACATTTTTATGAACATCTTTAATTTGAACAGTTTATTTAGTCACAGGATGGCTCCATTCTAGATGTATGTCACAAGTACATAATGAACTTTGAAAGTTTTATAACTTTCAGGCAGAGTTTGATATTAAAAACCTATAAATTAAAACAATTCCCATCTTTAAGAAAAAGATACATGTATACCAAGTATTATAATCGGATTGATGTTGATTGGTCAGGAGTTGTAAAATTCCTTAACTGAATTATCCCCAACAATAACCATGGATATGCCTGTGTATCGTCCATATATTTATTGAAACATTATCGTATAGTAAAAACAAGCATTAGTTGGAAAATTTGATAAGTTTATTATAGTTAATTTGCACGATGTATGTGCAATGAATTGGTTGGAGTTCAGCGTTGGGGATGTACCCTATACATGCATGTATACACTACGTTTATTGTCGGTGTTTGGGGCAAGTTGGTACAGGGGTGTGTAAAATCGTAAAACTTCAACACAGGGTCGGTGTAACTTCGATTACGATCCGTTGGCAAAAGGTTCTTGATCTGTTTAAACATTCAACAAGTGTCGTACGTGTTTCACCTTCCCGGAAATTCTCTTTAATTATTCCTGTTTGTAGTTGTTGGCACTGCGCATTTCTTTTTATCCTTATTTTTTCTCTCTCTCTACACATCCTTTCCCTGTGTATATGATCGTTTTACAACACCACTACGTGTCGCGGCTGTAATGCACACTTATATACCTTTATTTGTTTACAATATCTCGGTATTATTTTCCCTTTTACCACCCCTACCCATGCCTTTGCCTTCTCATCCAGTCGCATTGTTTGCCAAGTAAGTTGTGTATCTGGCAACATTGATTGCATGCTTCATGGACAGATGAAATGTCGAATTGCAAGAATCACGTTATAATTATGAAAGGAGATGAATTTAAATTCGTCAAATATCATTAATCATAATAGAATGCCGGATTTTGGGAAACAAAAGAAGCTATTGTTGTGGAGCACAACGCCACCTGGTGTGTCAAGAGTGCGGAGATGCAAGGCCACAATACCTTTATAAATAAATTTTGAAGATTAATATAAGACAATATGCAAGTCAAGCTTCAAATTCGAATATATTAGTATACAGGGTTAGCCTAAATGATTCACCGGGTTTAAAAGGACTACCTGTTTATCAGAAGCTTGGTGAATGTATGTATATCTTTTCATGTATCACCCATCTTTGTACGTCATATACACTTGTAAATAAACAGTCCTTTGAAACCCGATGAATCATTTAGGCTAACCCTGTATATTGATATGTAATTGTACTTGCTGTATGATATTTGCCCGCAGTTTTCATAAAAGTTACTTTTTGCATGCAGATAGAGAAATTAAAGCAATAGTGTATTTCCTGTCCAAACAATTCAAGATACACCTGCGTAGTGCAGTTTATAGACCTAATAACGCAATTAATTGTGGCAGAAAAGAGTTGGCCGAAATATGTGTTGTATCTTGGGGTAGCAATAAGGGATCATCCATAAAATACATTCGCTAAAATCGCTGCAATTTGTACCCCTCCTCCCCTTGGTAACAAAGTTGTAACAAATCCTAACAACCCCCCCCCTGAGCGAACGTCATGTATATTATAAATGACTCCCCTTTTCCAGTAAAAGACAATAAAGTTAATAGTAAAGAAAATAGAATTTTCTAATGGCTAAAGTTTAAATGTATACAGTATTTGTACAAAGGAAATTTTGTCCAAACTTTGCAAATATTTGGATTTGCACGGTAATGACTGGAAAAATTGGAATTATACCCCCCCCCCCTTTTATCGTACACGTTTGTCACAGTCATCAAAGACCCCTCCCCCCTTAAAGCGAACGTATTTTATGGATGATCCCTAAATACATTTGCTGTCGTTATGAGACAGTGTGACCAGATTTCAACGTTTCGTCCCGATTACAGGTGAAATTGGACAATAATACGTAGTAGGCACTATATAGTTCGTTTATTATTGAAGTTGTGTGAAAGCTGCAATTAGTAGGTTTGTGCAACGTTGATACCATGTTGGCAACTAAAGGGGTTTTTGCCTGTAGAGTGTTGGCCTGGTGCGATTTTTACGAGTAAGAAAAATGAAGCCAACTATTGAAAACAATAATAATAGTGATAAGAAGTTATAGTTTTACGACTTTTACCAGTTTGAAAATGTTGGTGAACAGAAAAGCCAACCTACTCATTTTCTTTGCACAGTATACGATCACTTTTCAGCATTTGAAAGCTTTCTAACCTTGTAAACTAAATTCCCACTTGAGCGTGCAGAAATAACAGTTGCAACTTTGAGCCGTTTGGTGGCGTAACGAGCGTTTACCGGCTTTTATAGCACCAAACTCGGTAGCAGCCAGTCGCATTTTATGGTTTTATGGCCGAGGGGGCGTGGCTCGTGACGTCACTGGTCGGGCGTAAAATGTGTCTCACTTCATTACGACGGCTATCAAGCCAGCAAATGATAACCGAGCAACTGAAAACTTTTTTGTAATTTTTTTCTTCTTCCTAAGAGTGGAAACTTTTTTGTTGCAAGGACACGAAGTCGGGCAACACGCCTAGCAAGTTACATTCTAATAGCTCACTTTAGGGCGCCGTCAATAACAGGTTTATATTCGTGGAATGGGCCTAAATGCGACTGTTAAAAGTTGAGTAAGTGGCACGTGTTGCCGAAAACATGCAAAAGAAATAGTGCGTTTAAAAAAGTGGCACAATAATTTTCATGTGTGAGACTTAACCAATGAATTGTTTGCGGTTAGTTTCAGTTAGAATGTAACATCAAGGTTATCGCCTGACCTTAAATGGAAAACGATTGGAACATTGTTTTCACACTATCTAGATTTACCATTATTATATGCAGAGAAATTATGCTATAGCTAGAGTTAACGTGGAGAATGTAATTTAAGCATTGAATGAAACATGCAACTACCAGGTCAGCTTTTTAGCCGAAACATGTACAGTATGTAGTAAAATACAGGGTGTTGCAGAACTCGGCGAGCAAAATTAAAAGGTACACTTCCTGCATGCCCGCAAACGCTTAGGTTTTTAAGTAGCACCTGAAACATTACATCCGTAATGCATGCTCCCCAATTTGAAAAAGTATGCTGATGTAGTCAAAATCGTACTTTGGAACACCAAATCGTGATACCCCCTGTAAAATGATGTCACATCCATAACGATGACCCCCTGGAACATTTGAAACAACACATTTTCGATAAGGAAAATGTTTTAGTAAAGATAACCTGACATTTTGGAAATGAATGCATTGTTTCAGGTGCTACTTAAAAACCTAAGTGTTTACGGACATGGGTTTATCGAAACTTTGTATTGTTTTCATGCAGGGCGTATACCCTGTATGTCCACCAAGTTCTGCAACACCCTGTATATTTATTTCTGTGAGTAAGGTGCATCGACCGATATAAAAAAAAACTAATATGGAAGTCTCACACGCACAGCTATGTTCACTAAATTTGTTTTTATTCTCATCAACTATGATCGACTATTGTAATATTTGCAGATAGGTAATATTGCGATGATCAAAATGTGGTATGTATTCAGAAAAGAGGTCAGATATCTGAAGTTTGAAATAAGTATATAGATTAATCTATTTTTTTTTAGCTTGTTCTTTCTTCCTCCTATGTATGACAAAACATTTGCAGGTGCAGAATATACAGATAGCTTTCATGGCACATGATTATTGAATAAACGAGCAGCTGATATGTCAACTCATCATCTATCATATCTGTAGTGTACACTTTGCATAGAGATGTCTGTTAGATTTGTTCTCGCAACACTCAATACCAGATACAGTGTACAGTATATACACTATATTGATAGTTGAAAATTCAGTCTCTGCAGTGCACATATACTATCCTAGATCAGTATATAGCTTACTTATTATTTAGTGAACTGCACTATTTTAAAGGTACACTGATATGAATACCAAACTAATAGCAATAAACCATTGGCCCTACAGAAAAGTGATTGGTTGGAGCTGATTGCATTCGACCTCCTAGCTGAATTAAGAACATTGGGTAACTCAGTTAGGAGGTCCTCCTATGCGACAGAGCTAATAATTATGAGACCGCAACATCAAAAATTAAGGAATTTGTGGGTATGGCAAAAAATACAAAGGAAGTTGAACTTTAAGGCCGACAGATGTCGCTAGTGTCGCGCAATGGCAGCATATCCAATAGGCAGCCAGAGTAAGCATCTACACTATAGTTTTGCCTTCAAGTTGATACTTTAGCTGGGGGATGAAGAGGGAAGAGGTAAAGGCACCCGACTTCCTCATTGGGCCATGGTCACGTGATTGTCTCCACTTTCCCCTCATCATCCCGCAGCTAAAGTATCAACTTGAAGGCGAAACTAGTATAGTAAGCCGTTAAAAGCACTGGCTTTGAGTGGTTTTGAGCTGGAAAAACATTCAAGGTTGGTTATAGGGATAGGTATACACATGTATGGGAGGCGAAAAGCGTCAAAATGTTGTTAATCCTCGCTGGCGTGTGACAAGAAATAAAAGGCGCACCTGTCCATAAAAACGATCTGGTATCGGACACCAGTGCCAAAGTTTGTTTTCGCCACGTTGTTTTTCGTTTTTTTTTTACGATTGTTGTGTGCGAGCGCCACCTGGCGGCGCCTATGTGACCGACAGCAGTATTACAACCATACTACTATAATATCGGAGTGTAAATAGCGGCCGGCTGGGCTGGTTCTATTTACGCGTCGTAAAACAAGTCAGGAAAAATGGCGTCCACTTGATGTATTATTATATGACAAGGGCTGTATAATAGCCAGATACATAATACATAGCTTGTATTACTTCATTGCGCTATTTTTATGGCCGATCATCAAAGGGGTATATCAATATATAAACAAATAAAAACGTTTGTTCGTTCTATCGAACACGTGACATGAAACGCGTTATCTGGGTTATTATATGTGTGTATAGAGTCAGACAGCTACGATAAATGTTTACACTTCTATGTTAGCATTGTAACTTATGAAGGCAATTAACATAATGATATGCGTGGAGGAGTTTTGGAAACGTACAATTACATTTTCCTTACGAATCGAAGTAGTGAATTGCAATTTCAAGATGGCGAAACGCGATATTGGACAAATTGTTTTGTGAGAAAAATTATCTTGTTGCAAAATATACATACCCTATGTAGTAATTTTTGCTTCAATATCTGTGAAACTTTACTCTAAATATTTCTTTCGAATCTATGGAAAGTAAACCAGTTTTTATGTCGTAAATTTTATTTGAAGTAAGCTAAAATATACAGGGTAATTCAAAAAGAATGACCTCATTTCAAAGCGATATTTCTCCTAATCTGTGAATCCTAGAAGAATGTGTGATATATTACCAGTTGAAAGAGGAGGTTCTGTAGTTTTCATTGTTACCAACATTTGGCTGTCATCTTTGTTGTAAAAATGGCGTCCGTTCAGCAAAATGGAATTTTGTGCTACACTTATAAGTTTCTGTAATCCGTGCGGAAATCAACCGAATTACAGAGGGTCCGGATTATTGAGGTTATGGATGATTTCAATAGGTTTGTCCCGGCCACGAAAAATCGTCCGGATTACAGAGGGCGGATTCCCTCTGTATTCCGGACGATATCTCGTTGCCCATTGAATTCACCCATAACCTCTGTAATCCGAACCCTCTGTAATCCGGTTGATTTCAGTCTGGATTACAGAGCTTCAACTGTATTCAGTTTTCTGAAGGCAATCTATTGAAAACGTTCAGAAATGAGCCCAATATCAAGCCATGTGTTTGGCGATAAACACTTCGATTGTATGGACAATTTGAGTTACTCTGTATAATATTATAAACTAAAGAACTTTCTCTCTACTGATATATAATTATCACTCATTTTTCTGTGATTCACCGATGCAGAGCTTTGAATTCGGGACATTCTTTTGAATCGCCCTGTATGTGCGCCTCCCTTCCCCCGATAACAATAAAATTTTCTATGTGGCTCGCCGTGGAAAATGTTTGCCCACTCTTGGTGTAGACTAAACTATATAGGGGACTATTAAAATATTAGTATACAAGGTGGAATTAAAGTCATTGCCCCCCCCCCCCCAAAAAAAAAAACTTTTACATTTGCACATACAATCCTCCCTCGTTAATCCGGCAGATATGGGACCAGAGTACCGCCGGATTATCGAAAACGCCGGATTACTGGAAATTAACTAATAATGATGAATGTTAACAGTAGAAACTACGGTTTATTGTACACATAGCATATAGGTCATGTATGTTACACATTTGGGTTGAAGGTAAACAAGCTAAAACAGTACAAATTAAGAACAAATTTACTTGTTTTGTAACAATACCCCAGAAAAAATATGCTGCAGATTTTGTACAGAAAAACATTGATTTCTGCAGAAAATCTACAGAAATTCCTACAATTTTGTAGATTATCTGCAGAAGTCAATATTTATCTACAGAAAATGTAGCAGCATATTTCCAGATGCAACTGCAACTGCAGATTTTCTGCAGAAAATGTATTCATAGTTTGCAGATATTTTTCAGAATTTTAGATTTTGTACAAATATTTGTAGATTTTCCACAGATTATTTTCGTCATTGCAGAAATTCTGCAGAAACCACTATTTAAAATTTCAGCATAAATAATAGAAACAGTGAATGGGATAAATTCTATCAGCATGAATGTACAAAAATTCTTAAGATTGAAATCTTCATTTACCTCCCGACAAGTTTATTAAAAAAATTCAGGAGGAATGCCAAAAAAATGCCGGTTTACCGGAGGCGCCGGATAATCGAAGGGCCGGATTATCGAGGGAGGACTGTATTTAAAAAATCTGAATATGCAGTGACAGTGAGTCAGGTCTGGGGTGCTCTATCCAATGGTGCCAAAATATTTGACCTCCGCAACTGCCTTCAAGGTTATCCAAAACCTAACTTTGTTAATACAATAGCTGGAGCAAAAGTTCCAATTAGTGCATTGAAGAGAACATTTAAATTAGTACCACAGAGTAACTTTTAAGTTAAATGGAGAGAAGCTGAAGCCAAGGTGCAACTGGGCTTTACTACTTCAGCTTAAATTCGTTATAAATTCTCCCGTCACCCAATTGGACATAAACTTTCCTCAATTGGACGAATTCGACAAATCTCTATACCTTCCAAATTGGGACTGTGACTGTGGTGCTAATTCAAACGGTTTAAAAAATAGTACTTGAATGACCTTGAAGGAAACTTCCTAGGTCTCGTGCGATATGATTTTTGGATTGCTCCTCTACTGCTCGATCACTATACACAACGGCAAAACATTCAAAGCGATAACTGTCACCGCTATTCCTTTGGGAACCAGACTTTTGCCTCACCCTGTATATAAGATTTCAGTCCTGTTGTATATTCTTAATTATTTATTTCACCCTTGTATATTATGTAAGGCATTTCACGAGTCAAATGTTTTATATCAGGTTTCGTTTTCGGAATCCAATTATGAAGTCTTATTCAATTACATCTTTTCTTCATAAACAATAAAAATAACAGGTGTTTTATAAAATCGCAGAAGGCAGATAAGTGTGTTTGGCACCTGTTTACAATGGCTGGGAAACATTCATTGTTGCTGCACAGATTGTTTTGATAATTTCTCGTGTGAATCTATTTGTTAATTGCATTTGAAACAAAGTTTGTGGCGAAACATACTTAGTATATAATGGACGTCAATTTAACAAAATGACTAGTAGAAATGCTGTTCCAAATTATGCAATGACACATTGTGTGTGACAGGTGTGCGAAAATGAATGAACGACTTATATTGTCTGAACTTGATTAATGCTTTTAATAAAAGACACAAGTGTTGGCAAATATTGGACGCATTTTCAATTGTTTGTGGTTCGTGTATATATACAGATACATACTCGTATATATGCATGTATTCATTCATATGTGCGCATGACTTGGTTCCTTCCGGTGGAAAATTGGTTTCCGGTTTGAATTTCTTACATTTTGCCGCTCCTGTTGATTGTATTTACAGTGTAATACACGGTGGCAGGTGACTGTTGCCGCACTTTAATTGCCTAACATTTAAGATTTTATTGGGCGCCATTTCCGACCATATCGAACACTTTTATCCGCCAATGTACATTAAAGCTTATGTTGCAGTAAAAATAACATACAGGTTTCCGGTGAAAAGTACCAGCAATAATATCATATACTAGTTGTAAGATTGCTTTCAAACTGCTCCATAATATATGTAATCAGATTTCGGTCTGTCTTCTGTAAATTGTGTTTTACAGATTTACATTGAATTTTTTAATAGAACATTATGTTTTATTGCATTCATTGAATATCAAATTATAAACTGTTCATTGCTGTGTACTATTGTTTGATTTGGAATTTGTCATTGA
>WWPM01024067.1:0-39240 GCA_023279145.1 Glomeris maerens | reverse complement strand
GGGGGGGGGGGTTTAGTGGCCATCTGCGGTCGCAATTGTTTGTGGAACCAACCATTGTTGTAACCCCAAGTTACGAATAATAGCGCTCCTCCAAGTCCACGCCCCCTTTCTATTGGCTTTCCATATAACAATCAAACCTGGTCTTTTGTGTGCATAGCAACTTGCAACTTCTTCTTTAAGCCTTTCATATTCTCTTCTCAAATGTCAAAATATTGTCTGGGAAACCTTAGAAATTATGTAGTTTGATGTAAAAGAATGTGAGCCCCATGAAATGAAGCGTTTTAAATGTCAGCATATACGTACTCCAACCTTACAAATCTGAAAGTAAGGTGTCCAGTAAGGCGCCCTTGAAGATACTAATTAATTTTTATTAAAAAAAAACACTATTTTCAAATCGATTTCACATCTTATTTCGACCAAAACAGATTTGAAATTGTGGAAATAAGTGTCTTCATACAGACATTTCAATAAAGTTACTTATTAAAATAAGAAACGTGTTAATTCATGTTCTTTAAAATTGTTGAATAAGGAAGATCTAATACTTTCCAAAGGATAATAATATGTATTATATTCAAGCATTCTGTATGTTTAAGATCTGACACATTTTATACTTTCTGAAATAATTACAGTTTTGTCCTGTGTAAATACTCCAAATAAATGGGGGAAATTGTGCTCTTGTTTTAATTAAGATGTTAGTGTCTTAATTCTTTGCATGTAAATTTGTCTGCATGTGAAATAGCCTAAATAACTTCCATTGATATGTACCTTGATGTTGGAGTCATTTTTCACATGGTAAACATTTGGTAAAGCTTCTGAGAATAAATTCACTAGTTCAAACGGTTCAAATATACAACAAACAAAAAATCGGATCGAGGCACTATATAATTTATCTCGCTGTTGGTTGTTTAAAACCACATGTTTTTTTATTTTTGGTTGGAGCTTTGTGTTGTCGAAAATTAGTGTTATCATTTTGGAAAGCTTTTTCGCTTAGTTTTTAAAATGGTCCGGATGCGAAGTTATAATCCGGTTATACGGGTCATCGTCCTTGTCCCATTATTATATAAATATATTCTATCAGCTAGCCCAGATATTGTAAATGTAAACCTGATGTAAATTAAAAGACAATGAGATGACAGGGCAAAAAGGAAAACAAAAACTTAGACATAACAATCTAAAGTGAGATTATTGATTGCTTTCAAGAATGGTGAATAAAATTGCAACATGGGTTAGTAGTGGTACATAGTATATAGTAAGCCTATACATGTGTTTACCCTATGTATGGCGAACCGTTCAAGCCTCAAATGTCCCGAGGTAAAACGATACCCGAGACTTGGGCAATTTGCGGCCCACGTCTTCGGGGTCTTCTTCCAAATCTTCTTCCAAGACGTTGTTGCTTCCTTTGGCTATATGCAGTTGCATGCAGCTTCAACTTCCAAGTCAATTACCTCAGATAATAACGATGACGACACAAATCTTTCACGTTGCTATGCGTTCAGAAATTGTATTTTATATGTATGTAGCTCGCAAACAATATTTTACACACATGTCTGTTCACTATTTGTTATTTTTCTTTTAAAGAAAAAGCCCAAAATGCAATTACACACAGGACGTTATTTATAGGCCCTTTATTTGCATTTATCTTGAGGATAAAACAAAATTGGAGTTTCATATACATATACCTACATATACCATTTTGTGAGGCACATGAGATTTTTAATTGACTTCATTAATTTCTCCCCAAAACTTTGACTGTAATTATCATGCTTCAAACCTACAAAATCTCATTGTCACCCAAATATGATGAATTTATCTCCACTTCTTTATTCATATATGCAGCTCATTTGCGTGTAATTTTCACCGAGTTTTCGTTGATTGTCATTTTGAATGGAAATTTTTGTCTTAGTATATGCGGACAATAGAGTCATTAATTGCAGAACCAAGTGAAAATGACGATTAAGCGATTAACTGACAGATTATGTTATATGTAATATTCGTAAAAAAGTTTCACTTTTATTATTATATGTAAAAGTATGGTTAGGCAGAGAAAGGAGCCACATAGTTAGTGAACTATCCCTTACTTTGAAGGAGATAAGGTTTTGTAACACCCCCTGAAACATCCACAAAATTCAGGAAGAATTATATTCAAGTATATATAGTATACACTCACACTTAAATCCCTCCATAGAGTTGACTCTTCCATTCGTTCACACGGGCAAACAATGTTCGAAAAGAAGGTGCGGCCTAAATTTGCCGGGGGGGGTCGTTAATATAGAAGGTCCGCTTGTGTTAACAGACCTCCTATTTGGTAAAACGTTTGCAACTAATCGCTTGGAAACAGTAATAAGAATAATTCCAAAACTTTGTGAGACCTTTTGGCACAAATGCGATTGTACTTTGCTGAAATTTTCGTAAAAATCAGAGATGGGGAAAAGCACATTGCCGGTTCACTTAAATTAACAACTGTCGACCTTATTTTCGGACATACCAGTTTTTATGTATGTATGGAAGCACTGTTTATCGAACCATTTACTGTATATAATGGTTTATTAGTTTTGGGTGTGTTTTCATAGTAGTATATTTTTAGTTTGAGAGCTTGCATCTATATGCATACCTATACTGTGTGTGTGTGTGTGTGTGGTTGGTTCATGAACCCCTTCTGAGCAAAGAGCACTTGAATAATTTAATGTTATCTTCTCGGTGAAAATGCTGTAATAATAGCCTTTTGCTTTGTTATCCTTTCCTGTACATAAACTAAATTTAATGAAGGTCTGAATTAATGATCAAACAACACAAACTATATACATGTTGACCTAACTAAGTACATACATGATAAGCTAAAGGCCGAGTTTCCTGTGTCTTCCATGTTGTTTTCCAGTTTTTTTCTTGCCTGTATTGGTATGCTTTTTCGGTACGTTTGTATTTGTTTATGTGTATACATATACAGTATGTGGTGACGCGATTTGACACGGCGAAGACAAGCAGAGAGTTTCTGTCTCTAAAATGTTGAAAGCATTTGTTGGTTTTTTTCTCTCCATTTTCTTCACCACAAACAAGTAACTTTGGTTTTGCTCCCTTTCTTCTAATAGCGCAATTAAGTTTTTGTTTCGCCCAACTTCCAAATTGAAGACTGGAATTGCCATTTCAACTCGAACAGCTAACTAACTATAAGAGGTTGTGGGAGGGGTCCAAAAAGTCTTACATTTTTTTTTTCGTTTATAAACGTCTTTTATCGACAACCCCCCATTGTATAAACTTTTTTATGAATTAAGCTTCTATTTATCTGGATGGAAAATAAACATTCGCAGCAACAAGGTCGTGAGATTTTATTATTTCAATAAAAACAAGCTTTTATGTTATAACTAGCACCAAAGAATAATGAAAGTTTAAGCTAAGGAAAATGAAAATTTAAGGGAAAGTATTATAAGAAATACTTGAATTGGTACATGGAGATCTCTTATAGTTCAAATGCACGATCGCCTCAAAATGTGATATCTTGAAGTACAGGTCTTTCTTTGCCCATTGTTTTAGGGCGTGTTATTTATTGGCTGCCATTTTTCACTTTAAGAATGATCACCTATAGTTGAAATTTGCATTAATTTCAAGTATATCTGACGTCACTGTGTGTAATATTGTGTATATACACATTTGAGATGGAAGGAGTAAGGATGAATAGAATGATTCATCCATCTCTATGAAACCTTGGCGTTGAGAAATGACTGCTGAATTGGTCTTGACGGCCAGATCGGTTTGTGCCAACCAAATATAAGGGCACCTTTTGGAAATGTATATGTACACACCCACACAGAATAAGGAAAAAAGACTAAGACTATACATGTACCCAATATATACAGCGTGGTTGATTCTCGTTGAAAAATGTAACCCTATGGAGTTAAAAAGCCTCCAAGGTGGACCTGGAATAGCACTGGGAAATCAGACTAAGCTCGTGTGTGTGTATGTTTCCAGAAAACTGTTATGAAAGCTGCTTTGGCCAAATTCAAAAACGAGATGCTCTATTGTCAACTTCGATTTACTGCGTGATACGTTAAACTTTCGCAAATCTCTCTTTCTCGAAGAAATTTTCGAAATTGAAAACTTTTATTAAACAATTGATCATTGTGGAAGTGAAAAGAATGTTCCAGTTTTACTTTTACGTTTATTAAAAAATGCGAATCCTACTTTACGTAAAGATGAAATCTTCTTACGCGGTGCAGTCTGCGATACGTGAACCTCCCAATGTTGGAAGAATTGTCGATGACTGAAATGATTTGCTTAGGGATATGATGTTCCTAAATTTCCAGATTGATTGACTGAAAAAATGAAGCCGGTAATTGCAAAGTTTCAATCTGATATTTCCAAAACTGAATTGCAAATACCCAGTCTGCGGCGTTTTGCAATGGGGCAGTGCAGTTCAGTTGCAAGTAGGACTTTCTTACCTTTGTTAATCACTTGCATCAAAATCGATATTTACACCTTAAACTTCTATATACGACTAGCTGTGAACACCGCGTTATTCAATTCAATTAAAACAATTAATTAACATTTATGTCAATACATAAAATAAAGGCGAACTTATGTCATTTATGATGTAAGATTGATGAACATTCAACATTAATTGGCTGCCATGTTGATGAATTGAGTAACTTCTTTCCATACTTAAGGTGCAAATGTTGACTTTGTAGCAGCTTTGCAGCAAACTACGCACAAAGCCCTATTATACGTGAAACCTCACTATACGCTGTCATTATTACAGTGAGGACAGTGAAAGAAATCGGTATTGATTTCAACACATATGAGTTGCTATTTAACCCCTAAATCCATAATTAATGCAGCAGTATTAAATCTATAATCAAACTTCTGTATCTTATACGCGGGAACACAAACATGTTGAATTAGGACCTAGTATACGTGAAGCAGATTATAATTACTATTAAGAAGTTGAAAATTGCAAGTAAATATCTTGTACGCATACTTACATCTATAGGTATACTGTAAGCAAAAATTTAAACCTTAAATCGTATGCATTTGAATGTATCGGTGCAGAAAACACATCTGTTCGGAGCATTCATTCAAACTCTACATTTAAAATGAGACCACTGCATTATGATTTCAGTTCATCCTTTAAGAATCTGTCTTCTTTGTGTATTTTTTTTATTATGTTCCCAATTTTCTGGAAATGATTTTTACCCATTTCAGATTTTTTCCTGTATTTTCCATTCTTAAATGGCTGTATATACCTATCAACTATAGATGTACTAGAGATGCGTATCCTGCATCTCGTTATTTGTTAGAAGCAAGCGTATTTGTAAGGCGCTATCGCTAATGGAGTTGGGGGATAACGTTTCATTCTTGTGCGCGTGCTATACTGAATTATATTTGTGACGTAATTAACTTCGCGTTGCATTGAAATGATATATATATATATATATGTAGTTTGTTAGATATTTGCTTATTTGAAACTGATTTCACTTTTTCTTTGTCGTTTCTTGCAGGTAAGCTGATGTTCCATATTGTAACGCGGTGCGATAAGTTTTGGGAAAGTTTGTTGTTGAGTGGTAAGTCCCAAGATCCTATGACCGAGTGGGTTCTTCATTCAAGCCAACTATACTATCTATGGTGATCGAGGATTGCATAAAACCGATTTCTGGTTCCGTGGAAATGAGGTGAAAGTTGTCCTGAGTGATGATGGTTTCACTTATAAGAAAAGGAATTCGTTGAGAATGAAATTGATAAAATAGTTCCAATAAATAGATCAAAATACTAGTTCTAATAGTAGAGAAAAAAATCCAATAATAGAACAATTCTAATAATGAGATAAAATGGTTCCAATATTGGAATAAAATCTTCCCCAAAATACATCAGAATCTTCATATAAATATACAAGATCGTTAAAATAATGGACCAATGCGAATCGCCAACATAATTTGCAGCAGAAAAATTTATTTCTTCAACCATGAGTGGAGAAGCCCAGAATGTATTGGATAGATTAATCAATCTCTTAACGATTCCTGGTTTAAAAAAAATCGAGCTGTCCTCAAAACTTATCATGGTTGCGTGCTTCAGGTAATGCACCTTATAAGTGCATCTCTTAAAAGAGTTTTCAAGTTGGGGGGGGGGGGGGTAGGGGGGCAAGAGTGGACATAAATTTTGTCCTGAGAAATATTCGTGCGCGCATTTGCAATGCTTGTTTGTGTTTGCTGCTCCAACTGCAATCACAATTGCATATAGGTGAAACGAGAATTGGACACGACCTTAAGTGGAATCCCATGTAAGGGCGTTTTTATAACCGTTAGGGGACGTTGTTGTCCTTGGGCGTTGTGCCGCTCCCCTTCTTCTTCTTCGTCTTATTCTTCTTCTTAGCTCGCTTTTCCCTGTGCTGATCAGTTTTTACTCGGTTCTTGCCTCTGTCGGTGCGTGACTTCTTCTATCTAGCTCCTCCCCTTTCCTATATACCTAACGTACCTACTATATAATACTTCTTATATGCTTATTTTTGGAAGTGAGCGTCTTTGCACGATCTTTTCCCAAAGAAGACCCCCCCCCCACAACCCCTACCTCCTCCCCAATCCACCATCATCTCCCAAAGTGCTTTGCTACATTCCTAATAAAAACAACAAAGAAAGAAGTAAGAAAAGAAAAAAAAAAACAGGAACGAAAAAGACAAAACGGCCCGAGTTGGTTTAAGGAGTTATTAGGGTGTAACATCGATAAGACGAGAAATAAAACCTAGTAAAAGCGTTGAAATTATTTCCATGGTAAAAAGTGTATGGCTTATAATGTGTATACGTAGACAACTGCACAGATACATTAGCTGCTGAAGAATTTGCTCCATGTTTTCGTGTTTTGTTTTTGTTGTTGAGTGTATGTATATATATACCAAGAAGTTGAATGTTACTTAAAATTGCCTGTCACGTCTTTCTCAAACCGCAATCGTTCAGTATATCCATGTGTTGCATTTTTTCTTGTGGGTTTTGTTTTTGCGGCTTTTGTTGTGACATAACTGTCCGATTTTATCACTCATTATTGCAATACAATACTATAAAATGTTCTCATTCAATTTAAAACTAAACCTTAGGCTACTCAAAACACAGAGCGAACAATGTAGTTAGATTTTTTGTTTGCATGGTTTTGTTTTGTTTTGGTTTTATTTTATTTTATATACCTGGTACATTGATCTCTTGCACAGCCATGGAATATTCATCGACTATAGCTGCCTTGCTTTTTATGAAACCAAAATCATAATTGTGAAAAGCAGGATTATGTTTTAGAAGCCATCATTTTTTGTGTTGATCAAAAAACGAAATCCACATGGCGATCTGATTTTGCCATAATCCCCCCCAAAAAACTAAAATCATGATTTGGTTGGATTTTAAGAGTGAATGCATTCGTTGAATTGCTTCATTGTTTTCTCCTGGAAATTTTAGTAATAAATATTGCCACTTATATATGAAAACCCTGTCAGAAATTTCAATTGAACTGCATGCTTGCATCATGTTTATACATATGAATCTGTCAAAATCCTGTAAGAAAACTGCTATGCGAGTTCATTCCTATATATACGTAGAACTTTCAAAGGTGTTACATGTATGCAGATATTAAACGAATACATCAAGTATGCCACATGTTTTCAGTTTTCTCTCAAAAATTTGATAGTCTGCTTTGTTTTCATTTAGCATTTGCGATAACCCTTATTAATCTATAAGCATGCATGCAGCGGAAAGTTTGCCCTAGATAAGTCCTCCTAACCCTATATAACTTTGTAAAGCTTGTATAGTATCTTATATATGGCAGCATAGGAAAGTTCAATCCATTAACGTCATTTAAGATCAACATTTGCTTATCTTCTTGGTAACAGACCATATAGCCTGTTGCGAAATATATACATACAACATGCCTATGGCTAGCAATGTAGATGATTAATAATTTAAAGAGTGGAGAATATCGATTTGCTGAAATCGATGTAAGGAAAGTTGCTTTGAACATTCCAAAATCGGCATTTTTCCCAGTTAGTGGTACATACCTGCATGTTTAAGTATTGTACGTAGCTATAACTAAGTGAATTAAGAGCAACTTCATTGAGAATGGGGGATTATATTAAACTTGACCAGCACTTTTATATGCTGCATGCAATGTTTCATAAACGTTGTGTATATGAATATAGCCCAATTCACCGAGAGAAAATAGTACACATATATATTTGGACGACATTTATATCCTCATTAAATCACTCGCAGTGCCATTTGTTTAGCCAGATATGGCAATTAAATCTGAGCATGAACAAAATGTGTTGGCCGTTATGAAGTATGTTCCTGTTCCGTCCAAGTGGATATAATGTCCCTTTATACAGGGTGAAAATAAATCCGCTTTGCAATACACGTCTCATATGTCCTATTCAACGTCGATTGAACTGAAATTTTGTACAAAATGTCAAAATACTCGGGTATATTGTTACCAAATTTGGTGAATTTCTGTAAGGTTTTCGCAAAGTTATTAACAATATGTGGTCCTTTTTTGGGACACTGTATAATTTTTTTATTGGTAATTGTACATTTAATGTACGATTTATTCGAAAGATGTGAATTTTACTCACATATTGAAAGTGTTTAATGATTTAAAAAATGTGGCATAATATAAAGATTTTAAGTTTTGCAAGTATATGTGATTTCTTTGCATAAAACCTTATATAATTTTGCGTAATTATATATTTCGTTGCTAAATTGTAAATTGAGTTCCAACTACTGAACAAGTTTGACTCTATTAATCAAGCTTAATGAAGGGAACACAATTCAGTTTAAAGTTTAATGAAGTAAAGTTTCTTTTACTCATTTGCCTGCATTTTACTGGAGATAAACTGGGCATAATTTCAGGATACTGTTAGTATATGCATACACGCGTGTTTATGGCATATACGTGTATTTTATTTCCATATTTTCTGATAACATCACATTTAAATTTAACGTTGCCGGTATTTAAAAAAAAAAACATGTTTTAAATACTATGTTCATCTAAATATCCCTTTATTTCAAAACATGATATTGGGTTTAACTGCAACCGTTTTCGCTCATTTCCTTTGACCCGTTCAAATATTGATGTTAATTTGGGAAATACTGTATGTAGGTATGTATACAATGTATTTGCTTAGCGTTTTGCATGCATCGGATTTTGCGCCTGTGCATTGGGGCTCAATGCGATGCCCAAAGGGTTCCAATGAAGCGATTTTGCCAGATGTGTTCACTTAAACCTTTATGTCAATCGATTTTATACATATACTGCTATATGTATCTTAACATAAACCATCTCCTCGGCTCCCTCATGCCCATTTAAAAATATTTTATCGGGTTATATGGCTAATTACACTCAAAAACACCCAACAGACACCGAAAGGAAATAATTGCAAAATCCTATGCAGCTCCATGTTAAACTGCGTGTAAAACACTATACCATAACTGCATGTTCACCTCATCCACAAAATGTACCTTAATTATATTATTCATGCACTGTTCTTAAAATATTCTATAATCTGTTCAATTAGGGCTTTCTGATCAAAAAATCCACACTTTCAATCAGAATGAAAGATCGAAAACTGCCGTATTTTGCCTTTACAATATAGATGTGTTTGCTCACAACTTATGAATTATGTTCAATTTGTTTTACATCTTGCATGGTTTCCATAAGACTGGCCTGGATTTTGACCAGCTATATCGAATATGCCATTATAATAATATGTTTAACATGGAATGCAGCATATGGAATGCACCAGCAGATCATTATAACAAATAAACCATTGTATGAGG
This sequence comes from Glomeris maerens, assembly GCA_023279145.1. Taxonomy (NCBI): domain Eukaryota; kingdom Metazoa; phylum Arthropoda; class Diplopoda; order Glomerida; family Glomeridae; genus Glomeris; species Glomeris maerens. The sequence continues at coordinate 29,449 of WWPM01024067.1, read as the reverse complement.
AAACGTTATATCTATAGATTTCACTAATGTAGCAAATTTGACTGCTATAGTCGTAAAAAGGTCGCGTATGCCAATCCATGCATATATTGTTTTATGCAAACAATGTTTAGAAAAATTGGTACGAGCATGTTATTTGAGCGGATACAAACTCATTTATTTCATTTTTTGCTGTACATGTGTGTGTGTGTGTGTGTGTGCCCTGCATGTAATAACGAGGATATATGCGAGCTGAAAACCGCCTGCTTTATTACCAGGAAGATGATTTGCATCTCATAATCATAAAAGTTATAGCTGCTTTCTGTGTTCTTGCATCTATATACATGTCTATTGCAAAGAGCGATAGAGAAAGACGTATATAATATGCGAATGCAAATCTGAAATATTATTTTATGTATAGGGTATATTCAGTTTACGTATACATTTATACATTAAAGAAAAACTTTACAATTTCCCAATACTTCTTATTGTATCCCGTATCCTGTATATGTGTGCAGTAAAACCTAACTTAATGGGGACCTCTTTGGTTGCGGACATGCAGATTAAATTCATGCAGAAGTGGACTGAAATAGCTAGGTCCAACTTCCATGAACAATGGGCCTTTTGCTCTTTTTCCCCCACATGGAAACCTTGGTCGCAGTTACAGTATTATAGAGCTGTGAGTTGTATATTATACCATAACCAGTAACACTTTCGGTTACAAATTTCCTCTTTCTGCAAAGATCTAACCAACTCCTCTGTTAAACACCAAATTTACACCCATATTTCTTGTGTTGTGTGTGTATGGAGCAGGGAAACCTGATTGACCAGCTTAAAATAAGCCTGACTGCTTATATAGGAAAGCATTATTGCATGTTTCAGATTTATACAGTATGTATTTATTCGTACATAAAATGCTATTCGAAGCATGTTTACAGCTGAGTGAGGTAATTAATTCCGGTATTGGAGTTTGGGAATGCGCTTCAAGTTTTCCGGTGTAATATATATAATATTGGCAAGCCAGGATTTCCTGCTTCTCTTCGATAATACATTGGGGCTTTTGGGTGTATATAAGGCGAACAGACATTTTCCCCCAGCGATGAGATCGCTTTTCCTGATAGTATATCGTTTTCGTGTATCACTAACACTCTTCTGTGTGACGTAACCGATAACACCCGAATAGCGACCGGTGATTGGTCCAAATTCACCGTTCGCTCTCACAAAGGCTAACTTTTTTTCGATATAGATATATAGTATATATATATACGTCTTCACACCCGATGAAAGCTGTTGATTTTTCCATTTTCCAACCGTCCATTCAGAGCATTGATGTGCGTTGCACCTATACAACACAGCCACTTCTTTTATATACGTGTATATACAAGTTGCAATGTGTGTAGCTTGAGAATGGCGACATTTTTATTTAGCAAATCTTTCAAAGCCATCATCACCCGGCTGTTTGAAAAAGCTGACATTTACAATGAGATATACCGGATCTTTCTTTCGTTATTCAAGTGTCCAAATGGATTTTTTTTAAGAATGTATACCTGGGAACTTTGCAATAAACTTTGTAGTTTCATTTTATATCAGTATGGGCAGCATGCAAATGTATTGCTTAGTGCTCCAACAGCCTTATTAAACTTATAATATACACCTGTTAACGATATTCCTATATAAGCAGAATTATCTAGACTTTAAATTAATTTATTTATAAATATTTCAAATATTGTTTTGAGTTTAATTCATCGAGGGATAAGATTTTTATTGTGGAACCTTGGGTGTAGGCGTACTTTGTACACTTCTTAACTCTTCCAATTCCTACCAATGACGTCACTATACATTACACAAAACGGGCCTCGTGCATCGATCTTAAATCTGTGTAAACGATTGGGCCATTGGGAAATACGCGGCTTAAATGGGGCAGTTTGTTTAAATTATTTGAATGCGATCAAATTGCCTTAGCCGCGATAACGTTATAATATATTTGCCAAATGCATATACATATATGTGTAGGAGGTGTGTGTTTACTAGGTGGGAACAGGTAAATAACAGTGTGCAGGGTGTATACTGTATATAGGCACCTTTTGAAATTGTGCTGCAGTAAATAGAAGTGGTCGTGATATTACAAGCGTGGAGTTGTTTGTTTTTCACCAAATTGAAGTCGCTTGCATCGATCGTCTCTTGTTTTGTGCTGGTGGTGTTGGGTGTTTTGGTGACATGAGTACTGACTTACACCCCTGCTAAACCTGGTCATGCATGTAACGAATTTTTGACCCCCCTTTCTACCTTCATTTCCCAGTTGTACACACAGTGGTGGCATAAAAAAAAGAGTTGTTGTCCAGGCATCCATGAATACTTCATTACTCTGTGCCACAAAGAGCTGCTATACTATAGAAAAGCATGGGTCCTGTTGGTCGAATTGAGGCGGTATTGAGGTCGTATTAAGGTCGAACATTGAGGTGAAAGTGCAATGCCAATCTGCAGTGTTGTACGCAAGCAGAAGAAGAGAAGAAGGAAAAAATGACAATTCCCACATCTCATCGATCCGAAGATGGACAAGAAAAGAGAGTAACGAGTAATTTCTTCTTATCCTCCTTCTTCTCCCTCTTCCCCCCTCAACAACGAGATTTTTCGCCAAATTCCGACTTCTGTAGCAAACCAACACACACATGAAGAGCTTTTGTTGAATCACAGGAATCCAATTTCAACATGGTTTTGTTAGCTTTTTGGGTGGGAAGTGTGCAGAGCAAAGTCCTACAGGGAATAGTAGCCTTCACACCCTTCTCTCTTTCTCTCTTATTAGTAGGTGGTGCTGCAAAGAATGCAATTCAACATCTGTTATAATGAACTTGATTATACAGGCGTGAATGGGGAATATTGGACCAGGGCTATATCTTCAATACTGTTGCCTTCATGACAATTCTGAATTGAACTATACAGGGTTCAATGGTAGAACATGTGATTCCTGTTCCAAGTTTTGAGCTGATGACATTCAAAATTCGCAATATACAAAAGTGAAGAAGGTCGAAAGAAACTGAACTGACTTCTTAGTTTCAATTTGAGGTTTCTAAAACTGCATGAGACATTGAAGTGCTAGGTTAAATAACCAAATACTTGTCTTTGTCTTGAATTATAAGAATTATTTTGAAACAATTATTCTGATACAATGAGTGGAATTGCTCCACGACTGATCATAATATAACAAACATCACATGCATGGAAATCATGTGCTATTACTTTATCCACCTGTAGAAGATTACGTTTACAATAGACACTTTTCACGTGTATACCTTCATAGGGAAGTTCGATCCACTGCATGCTTATTGCACATTAATTTATGGACAGCAATATAGTCCTTTGAAGTCATCTATAACAAGAATTTTATTACTGTGCAATTGTGTGCCTGCAGGCCTGTGTACAGTATATGTATACTGCTATATGTGTCCTGTCTGTCTGTAGTCTGCAAAAAAGGGGTTTAGGGGATGTATACAAAGGAGAAATCAGGAGGAAAGAGCAGAAGAATGAGGAATGAAGATAGAGAGAAAAAAAGAAGCAGACGCGTGTGGGCAAGGCAAAGGAAAAAGCAAGGAAAGGCAGGTCCGGAAGGAAACGCTTTCTCTTTTCTTGCTTTTTCTTTACTTATCTTTTTGCATTGGTTGCCTGCGTGCCTTCAGTCCCACAGGGCTCTGAGAAAGCAACAGATGTCGAGAATTGATTGTCGACGCGGAAAAGAAGAAGGAGGTGTAGGAGGAGGAAGAGGAGAAGATGGAGAAATGGGTGTGTAGGAGGTGTTTGCACCACCAACCTGCGGTGAAGAGCAGATGAAGAAGGAGGAGGAGGAGAAGCTACAGGAGAGAAGAAAGCGCACTCTGATCAAACACTAGCCTTGATTTCGCATCGTTGACCTATATGTGCAGATGTGCCAAGCCATTTATTTATACCTAACTGTATAGTATCTATCCAATCCACTGCACTGTTTCCTCTAGTAAATATGAACAGCGAGAAACTTCATCGTCTCGTGTTGCCAACATGCGTTATGGATGCTAGTATATGAGCAGTAGCATGGTATATAGGAAGGTTTGTTCGCTGTGGTCTGTTTCTGCTGTTTCTAGACTGTTCCTAATTCACATTCTTGCGAGAGGCATGAATGCGAACCAACTGATGCGAAAAGGAGTAATGTCACGTATTACATTCGCTAGCTGTGTTAATATGAGGCTAATGTGTAGTTGCAGGAAGAGATTTTAGGTGTATGTGTTGGATTTGCAATGTAAACACTTATGAAATCTGAAAATGTTTATGGAAATGAAGGAAAAGTCGTTTAATTTTCGTATGGTTATTGAAGAAAAAGCACATGGCAATTAAAAATTATTATTTGCCCTATTACATATTTATGGTACAACCAAGTGGGAAATCACAGAAACACTATGTCAAATTTCATGCCAAATAAGTTATAATAGTTATTAGGATTTTGTGGAATTATGATGATGGAATTTTGAGCAAGTGGTTATTGAAATGCATAAAAATGTCATGGAAGTTTATGCACATGTATTCAATTTGGTAGACGGAGATATCATCTTGAAATAGGAAAGATACACCAATCTTGCTTGATATATAGGCTATACGTATCAATGGTTATCCTCATAATTCCAGCCTTGTATTTTATCTTGCGCGAGTAATTTTTGAAATGCAGGCTGCTGGGAATCTTGGTAGGCCTACATAGGATATATTACTGCTTGGAAAATACATATGTAGGCGTTTTTTTATGGCCTTTTCGTATCCTCAGTGGTCTTGCTTGCCATTGCATCAAATATTGAAAATGTGTCCGTTACGTGCTTTTTGGTATAACGGTTGACGGTGGCGATACGCTCCTATATAACTGCACTCTTCGCTTTTCGACAAGTTGAGTATGTGTGTATATAGCTAGCTATTTTTCTTTCATCCCAACGTTTGCTTTGTGATGTGACCAGGTGTGGCTGGCTTCCTTTGTGATCCCCCAAACACACACTCATACAAAGAGCGAAGCTTCTCTGCACCAGGGGTCGCTTCTTGTAAACATGCTTTCACTGCATCACCTCCAAACGCACCGCCCTGTATATATTTATTATGTAGCAATATCATTTGCCTATATTCTGTCTTAGCTCTTCTTCTTCCATTCAACAATCTGAAAAACTGATTACCATTCGTTTAATTTCTGCAATGGTCTTTGTTGACACTACATTTTATTTACCTAATTAAACCTTTATGGGGATTTCAATTGAGTCAATATTATAGTAGGTTTGTTGTTTTCCCTACTGTTTGTATACGGGAGATAAACGTGGTTAGATGAGACAGAAAGCATTTGGGGAATTATTTTCTGATAAAGTTTCAAATGTCATTACCTGAATCCACCTAACAGCGTAAAAAATCCCAAAATACACATAGGAAAAATGCATTCCCTTAATTAGAACTATTTCAATAAATATTAGAATAATATTAACAGCCAGCTGTTATTAATGTTCAGTTCAGCAGTGTTTTAATTGTTTATAATTACTAATTTCGGATTATATACACAGAAATATTTACTGATAATGGAAATATAAGCAGAAATTATCATGCAATAATTTCTTTTTAAAAATGAGTATTTTTCTTAATAAAATAATTATTTATACCTCAGTCAACATGGATTTAAGCAATCATTCTTCATATTGATCGATTTATATTTCATTATTATCACATTAAGGCTAGACATTTGAGTGAATTATATACAGATAACCTGGCTTTACTTGTGTATTTTTTTTGCGAATTGCGGTCAGTTTTCCAAGTGTTTTTATTTTATTGCGGCTCTATATATGGGAATTGAATGTATATGGGGGCACACACACACACATACACACGAAAGAAGAAATGTAACATTCAGACGTCAGTTCTTTTGTTTGTAAAAACCCTAGCTGTGACGATCGCCACAACGACAGTGATGAAGTGAGTTGGGGCCAGTTGAGACTGGGAGAAAGAGGAAAAAGAAAAGAAAATGCGGAAGAAAAACGACAGTCACTTCGATTTGCTTTTTGCTCACCGAAAAGACGAGTGGCATTATGTAGTAATTTCTGGGGGTTATTTTGTTGGAGGATTTGGTAAAAAGTAGCCGGAATTAGAGCGTGCTGCGAGGACCACCCGTGTCTAAATTCTGTTTTCTTTGTGTGCCAGACTCCTTCGTCTTCTTCGTCTTCTTCTTCTTCTTCTTCTTCTTCTATAGTAGGTATAGCTGGCTATATACTGCACTTTTGTGAGGCTATTATTGGCTCGGGTTTTGTTTGACACACCATCCTTTTAAGGCTTTCCGCAAGATGACCTCTCCTCTTTTTGTCTCAATGCGCCAAATAATACCACCACTGTCATGCAGCTAGTATATACAAATGGATTTCCTATAAACTCAAGGGTCAAAGTTAAAAGTCACCATGAAATTTTCTGGTGGAGTTGTATGTCCTTATTGGAAAATAACAGCTGCTTTAAGTGTGATTGTTTCTGATCGTCCATTATATAGTGGTCACATTGTTTAATACAACATAAAAACTATAAGGTCCACTTTGTAACTGAAAATCACAAAGGGATATTTGAAAATCCCCTGCATGAGATATCCTCTGAAATTAATTCACAGCATGCTTAACTGATTTACTTGGGTTTTTCCGTCTTTCTTTTTCGGTTTTATCTTGTTCATAGTTAGATCTATCATTTCCCAGTTCTCGTTGCAATGAAAAATGCCCTAATATTAGTGTTATTAATTTTGCTATGTTTAAATGTATAAATTTGGGTCAATAATGTAGTATCTAATAGTATATCAATATTGTGAAATCTCTGCGAATTTCGCAAATTATGCAAAAGTATCAGCAGCAAAAGCCAAACTGATTTCTAAAAAAAATAAATACAAACCGAATAACTAGAGATATGGAGTTATGCATTTGCAATTCTATATATATTATAATTGGAAATAAGCTGTGCGTAATTTGTGGAGAATATTTTTGCTAGATTTTGAGATCTGTTTACACGCACACTGTGTATGTGTACTATTTTGTGTCGCATTTCGCCGCCTTCACATCTGAATTTCAAATTGCACCACTGATTATGGCACATTTTGCTGCGCAGGGATGCCATACAACCAACATCTCCTTCATCAACATTCATAGACGTCAAACTATTTTCCACATGCAACTAAGTTCCTCCACATCATCCTCTTTCAACACCCACTACTCTCCTTCTTTCTCTCTTCTCTCTATCCATTTCCATGATGGCAAACTTTGAAAATTAATTACCGGATAGCGGTAATTACTTTTGAACCGTTACTGCGAAACGCTCCTTAATCTGTCACAACTATCCTATTTACAAACGCTACTGCGTGAATACAGCACGTGTTTATAACTTGTTTATACGATGATGACTGGAGAGAATAATGCGGAATTTCTGCTGATTCGTTTTATTCAAGAGAATGTGATGTGTAAGCGAATTCAATGTACTTATAATGTGCAGTAATAGTTTTTCAACTGGAAATGATCTTAAGAAATGCAGCACAGTGGAGTCTTAATATTTCATTGTCGCGTATAGTCCATATGCATCCAAAAGATAAATACATTTCATGAGGAAATCTAATATTCATAACTTCAACTTAATAGTTTGTTATATGCGCCTAGTGACACTTGGTGAAGCGCTCCAAGTAGTGGAGTTTGTTCGCACTTCCATGTACACTGACTGAAAAGTGCATCTTATTTTTCTCAAAATGCGAAAAGTTTCCCGACTAAAGATCTTCAAAGTGATACAGAATATATACCTATGTAAATGCTTTCAAAGATACGTGTTATACTTTAAAAATTTGAGCTTAGAATGTTACTATTAAAGTTTAAAATGAAGCTTTATTATAAGCAAAGTCACTGAGCTAATTTAAATTTACTAACCAATTAGGCGAATTTAATTTTTATATATTAATTAAGCAAAACCTGATTGAACAAATTGGCTGGGAATTTTGTTGTTATTGCATGGTCACATCCTGAATTTCAGTTCAGAGGAATCATTACATGGTTACACCTAGTTAACTTACTAGCCAATTAGACGAATTTAATATAGTAACATTAAATAAAAAAATAATACTTTATGCAACATTGAAATATTGGCTGCGAAATTTGTTGAATTTCGATTTGTCGTTTCCTGAATTAAAAAGCAAATAAGGAAACTGTTGTTTTCAGCTGAGGAATTAATCGCTCCATGGTTATACCCCGAGTTCAATTACCAACCAATTAAGCTAATACCATGTGTGCATGCACGTGCTACATTTCGAGGAGCTCTACAAACTTGTGCACGCATGCGCTCGTATCACTCGCATTCAGAACGAAATGCTGAACAACGTCGATTCGGATCATCTAGTTAATGGATGCGGGACTATTACCAGGGTGTGTAAATAGGCTGCACTGTATGTGCGCAGTGTATGTAGGTGGTGTGGCATGCAGGCTATATGTGGCGTGACGCTAGACCTATACTACTATATGTATAGTGGATGGCAGGGCTGCGTGTGCCGCACTGCTGGGTGCGCCCACAATGGGCCTATTGTTGTCAGCAATAGGCTCACGAAGCGATCAAGCGAGAGCCGCGACTCGAGTGTGCATAATGAGGCCCTTTGACGGCAACAGCTAAAGAAGGGAGGGCTCTTTGACGCCATGGCGCCCTCCTATATATCCTTTTTTTCCCCTACTTATATAATAATGCCGTTTTTCGCCAACACTTGTATATATATAGCCTATAGACCGGTATGGTCATGAATACATTATTTTTGGAAGGGAATCGCATCTGCAGCAGCACACTTCAGTCTTTTTTTCCCCCCTTTTCCTTCTTCTTTTGCTCGATCTTCATATTGCACTGGAATAGGACCTTATGGTAGGGGTGAGAGCTCATTGGTAGGAGAGAAAGAGAGAGAGGGAAAGGGAGAGAGAAAGAGGAAAAAATCAGATGGTTTGGGGAATATTGGATCCAATTCGCAACCCCGTAAAATTTTTACACACAAAGGTGAAACGATGAGATGTATCCGTTTGGGATTTTTGCAGCTCTTGCATTGGTCTCGATAGACGTATAAACTATACGTGAAATTATATTACATCATGACATAACATTACATTCAAAATTTAGTATTATGCATTGCGTTTTACTTTTGCCGCATGTACCTATATAAATTTTAACTATAATAATGCCTAAATGTGTATACATTTTTATTATTGTATATACACTGGAGTATAATCGGTGGAATCTCGTTAAATTGGTGCATACAGAGACTAATTGGCTCATTTTGGTTCTAATAAACTGCAGGCTCATTTATACATAAATATGAAGGTCCACAAGGAATAGCATCTGTTCATTCACTTAAATGTAATGTATAGGTAGAATTCCGATCATTGAAAACCAATTCCAAACTATTCAATTAAGCAGCATTTTTGCCCGAATAAGCTAAAGAAAATTAGCTTGTATTTGTTATTTGTTTGTAATTGATAATATGGTATCGTCTGTTGTAAGTTCTGCAGGGTCTATAAGCATTCATGACTTTCATGAAAATTAAGTCTAAATAAAAAGAAGGATCCTTTTTCATTGGTTCCATTAATATATGGTAAAAATACAAGTGGTGTGGTTTCATCTGTTTGCAAGGAGCTGTCAGTGACTTTAACAACACAATCTTTCACACTCAATAGCCTTTAATCGCATATAAAATAACCTATATTTTCATGTATAAATACAAATTTTTCTTGTAGTGATCACGGAAACACTTAAATCTCGCAATATAATTTGTTGACTATAGTTTCGGTTGTTTAGACCATTTCAGGAATATGAAAAACAGAAGTGTTTAAACTAGATTAGCATAAGATTAAAATCCTAAAGAAATCTAGAAGATAAAAAGTCATCAAACATACGGTAATCAAAAGAGGAGAACGGAAAGTATGGAGAAAATTTGAAATCCTCTTCACGTGTTGTCTAGCTGCGCGAGAGTTGGTTGAAGCCGTAGTGTAATAACGGATATTAATTTGGTTGGGTTTGTAATTCTGAATATCAAGACACACACACATAAATGAGGGAAACCACCACCTGAGTAAAAAAAAGTGTGCGGTTTGTGACATACAACCCATGCCTTTGGGGTTGAACCGTTGCATTTGTTATGTTGCAAGCGACTAGAAGTATATATATTTAGAGCGAAGTATAAGAAGCTGTTCATTCGTCTTAGTCCGGGGTTTGAACGCATTTCAGCCGCAAGACGATTAGTTATTTGAGAATAATTAGGGAGGATTTTGTTTTAGCGCTAAGGGGGTTTTGCTTTCATCTCGCTAGCACTTTGCAGAAATTATTATTTCCCTTTTGTTGGTCGAGTGATTAAAAGTGACGTGTTGGGGGGGGGGGGCCCGGCCGCAATTGCGCGTTCAACGCGAGAAACTCCATCAATCATTTTGATTGTATGTGTGTTTGCATGAGAATATATATGCGGATATCCAGTGGAAACTGGGGCTGGATGCGACAGAAAACGTTTGCCAATTTTTCCCCTTGAAACTACCTATCATAACAACACCACTTTCAAATGTTCTTTCAGTTGTTACTTATGAAACCTGTACACCCAGATACTCGAAAGATTTCAAATTTCCTATTTTTCTTCCCTGCCACTGCACCATTTCTCATTTTAATCCCTTCCCCACAGTTTTTTAAACGCCATTATTTTCGATTTATCCACATTGAAAATCACGCTGTTTTTCGTCAAAGTGAGAAAATCGACAGCTGAAATATAGAGAATTATTTCGTTATAGACTGAATTGAAAATATGTGCTAATGCGGTGTTAAAAACATCTGTGATCATGCAATAAGTAATAAATATATAGTTTGTGTCAAATTGTATACGCTATATGTATAGTTTGCTATAGCTCAGGATCAATACCATTCAAAGTATAATCGGTTTTGAATGTTGTGAATTAATGTAAAATTTCAAAATTGTGCATATCTGAATTTTGAAGGGTCTTAATAGGACCACAGCAACCATTGACGGTTTCACCCCGTCTCGCAAGCGGCCCCTGTACAAGTAGATATTAAGAGTTGGAAATGAAAGCCAACCAGCAGCTATATGGTAAATAAATGCAAATAGGAGTTTATTTATTTAATTTCGCCTTTTCTGCTCACTGCCATCCCGTTTTAATGCTGCATGGGGATTGACCTTCCCTGGGACTTTGCTCGTTTGTCTTCGTCTAAATATTCAATTTACAAATTGCGGCCTAGCTTTAAGATTTATCACTTGTGTATATTGCTTCTCCTACTTCTTCTTTTGCACACAGGCAAACACACACACACATATATACATAGAGGACCCTTAATGCGATTTCGGTTCGAAGTGCATCGAGCGATATTGAAAGATCATGCCGTCACTTCTGCTTTCAAATATAATTGAAGACTTTCATTGAAATGGCGTTTGCCGATCCTATATCCACGCATAATTTCTTTCTTTGTTTTTGTATATTTGTGATGCGCACGCACACGCACTTCACATCTATTTTTTCTTGATATTTAGTTGTGAAACTGCACGTGCGTGCCAGGCAAGTTTTGCTGCCTAATTCACTTAAGGCCACCCGCTGGCAATCTATTTTATTCCGATTGCGGATCTCACTGTAGCAGGCCTATCTATGGCTTCGTACATGTAAGTAAAGAAAGTCAACTTGACGAGACAATCTCGTCTCCAAATCGATGAACCCTATAGCTGCTCAAACTGCTCACTGTTCAAAGGAAATTTCCTTCCACGCGTGTATACAGCTTCACGCAACGTAGGGTGAAGCCATCACTGGCTGCCGTGGTCCTATTAAGACTAAAAATTAAGACATTTTTGGGGAAATTATTCCCTTATTACAGCATTTGACTGCGGGCAAATAATATCAGCATTCCGTAAAATCTTGTAAATAGACCCACAAATTTACCGGGGTTTATTCTTAGTATGTCTCTAATTGTCTTCGAATCAACACCAAACTCCTTGCCGCAGATCGCTTCTGTTTTCCTCTGCATATTTTATTGCTTCTAACTTACAATGTTTTGAAGCCATTATGGTTTCCACTGTAGTGGCCCCTCCAAAGTCATGCCGTAGCATTTGCATTATTCGAGACCCGGGTATGCATAGTCGAGAATCAAATTTGGGTTTCTACTATGAGAACAAGTAGTGACTTCTGGCAATTACATATATATACTGATTTTTGCAAATTTGTTGCATACAGTACATGCATGTCATAGCTTGATTTCTAGCCTTTAAAATGAACCTATATGTATTTACGTTGCTGTAGCACTTTTATAGATCGTGCGTGAACCGTATCATCACAGGGTTGCATGAAACGCAATTTGATTAATACAGGCTCAGTTGATTTATTCCCAATAAAAGTCGCACAGAATATTGATTGAGGAGAATCGTGTCAACTGTATGTGACGGCGTCACGTACGTGCGTCAGCTTATATCTATTTTGAGCCAAACTATACATGTAGGTATACAGGGTGATTCACGAATTCGTTTCCACCCTCCAAAATTTACAGGAGTGAGTGAAATTAATGAAATATGATGTGGATGTTACGTATCATTTTGGGGGGGGGGGGCTGTCCATTTATGAATGTTTCCCTAACCAGCATTCACGGCAATACATGCTTGAGCTCTTGAATGGGGGGGAGAGAATATGATTTCGACATTTCAACCAGGTGGGTCCAAATCCTCCAATATTGGTCCGATTTAACTTCTGTTTCCACAGTTGTTCTCATAAACAACCCCAGAACACTTTTCCAATTGCAACTACCAACTTATCTTTAATATTAAAGAATTTGAAACTTGAATGACCTTGAAGCGTCGATCCAAGGACAGGGAACATTCATAAATGGACAGCCCCCAAGGTGATACGTAACATCCGTATCATATTTTATTCATTTCACTCACTCCTGTAAATTGGGAGGGTGGAAACGAATTCGTGAATCACCCTGTGTATTATTTGTGTATTACTATAAGTTTATAATAATGTTTGATACGTATGGAAATATCGTGATTTTTGTGTTCAGAGTGAATGCAGCAAATTTAGTACTAGTAAGTTACCTTGTATATACAGTATTCTGAATCTCATCCTGACCGACTCGGTATTAATAATGTACAGTTTCGGCCTTTTAGCTATACAACCTTGCTTTTCTTGAAAAAAGCCTCGATCGAAAGCCGACGATTAATTATTAATAATGATGCGAAAGTGCTTTGCTCTCATGGAAATGAAAATCTCGAATAATTTACAACACTGAAGGGGATGTTGAGGGGTCATTCGTAAATGTTGTTAGACTGTTTGTTGCACTTCACCGCACGTGATGCAAGTCCAACACCCCACGTCATTTAGTATGTGTGTAGTATAGCGGATTTCATGCACAAAGCAATAGTCTGTTCCCTTCTTGATAAAGGTGTTTTAGATTCGTTAAAATACGTGTATATACAACCGTCATGTTCACGAAAAGCAAGTTTTGAACTTGACAGGGTGTGGTACAAGGATTTGGACCTTGCAGGCAATTATAATTTGTGCATGAGGGTGTGGCTTAGTTGTGACATCATGCCCTGGGTATAGGCCCAAGTTGGACTAGTGACATCACTGTTACCAACTACCAGAAATCGGCCATCTTGTAGGTAATGCACTAGCATAGGTGGAGACAATCACGTGACCATGGCCCCATGATTGGATCTGAATCTGGATTTTTGTATTGGGAACGGTCGTGCAGTGGGACCATTTTGCCGGCGACCTCCATTGGTCCCTCGTCACAAGTTATACTATACATATACTGTACAATATATTCCGTTTATAAAGAACACATTGGATAATAACGTTTTGATCCGATTAAGCGGGGCTGTCCAATTATCATGGAAGCGGAGCTAAATAGGAATGGGATTCGTTCCGCAGGATTTGGACCAATAAACCGGTGGCCCCAATAAGCGGGATCCGCTGTATAGTACACAATGTGGGAGTTTTGTCAACTGTTGCTTCTTTTTAGTACCATGCCGTACACACAGCGCGTGAGCACGCATTACGCGAGTGATGCTTTGCAATGGAGAAGCGCTTGCGTGGGTGCTCCACGTTCCATGCTGCTTGTGTATACATATACACTGCATGGGATTAGGCGGAAAATGCTTTACTTGGGTTATAGTTGAGCCGGTTTTAGACTCGATCGTCCCAATGCGCGTCGTCATTTATGCTCGGCCAAGCGTTGTTCAGCAGCGCATCGCATCGCATCGCAACGATCGCATTTATAATGCCGCTCCGCTTGCTCCCCATACTTCTCTATATATTTTCCATACACTTCCCCTCCCCCACCTCCCCCCAGTACATACATCCGCTTCCGTTTTTAAATCTCTTCTCCATGCCAGCCACACTTTTCGATCCAGCTTAATAATATTAAGCAAACTGCTTGTCTCATATCTTGAGCATGCGCGCCAGTATTATGGACTGTTTCGATCGAGATGCGCCAATTAATTCACTTGCCGAATCACTGAATGCTTATATCGTTCATTATTTATATGTACAGTATATGTAGTGGGTGAGAGATAGAGAGAGTTCAGTAGGCTACATGTAGCTATGTATATAGATATATGTGCTCAGTAGTGCGTGACTCTGTCGGCATTACACAAATAGCGAAACGCCGAGAATTCCTCTCTCTCTATCTTTATACTTTTCCACTTGTGCGCTCCGAATCTTGCCTAATTAGAGTCGGATTAATCCCGGGGCGTAATTCCTTAAAAGTCTTCCTCCTCCCCCTCCTTCGTCTGCTGCTCAGCCTCCTATATGTATGTGTATGTATACTCCTTCTCCGTCTTCTTTGAATATCGTTTCTGAGACCGCTTCTTCACTTTGTTCATTGCCGGAATTTAACGTCGTTAAAGTTAGCAGTACACAGATGGAGGAAGAAACTCTTAAGCTATGGCTCTGAATTCCCAACTTTGTCCTCTACGGATTCAGATCGTGCTCTGCAGCTCTGAGCAATTGCTCAGATTCAATATGTATAACTCTTATGTTCTGAATCTATAATACGGTATATAGCCTTTGCATAATGGTCATTTATGTCCGAACTTTTAAAGGGGAGTGAAGAAGTGAAGAGTGGCGAAAGAAATGCCGACTGCAAAGTTTGAATTTGATATTTGAGATGGAAAGTGCTCTTCAGACTTCATTATTCAATCCATTAGCTGACATCCTCCACAGACATTGGTTCCTTGTATGGCATTGTATAGAAAAAAAGCCTTTGAATTCGCACAGAATTGCTTAAAAATGACAATCTCAATACACTGATATTGAACATCAGTGACCCAAAAGTATATCATTTCAAACTTTCAAATATAACGTTGTATTTTTCTCTGCACCCATGCAATGCAAAAATGACATTTTACTGAAATATTTATAGTGTTCTCCTGCAATACATATGCAGTATAGCTCGACTATACTGTATAAACAATGTATTGCCTATGTATATGTGTATGTATATGTATATATAAAAAATCCAGCGAAATATCGATCCTGAAAAACGACCCACAGCACTCTGTTATCCGACGGCGCTCACCGAGTCGGATAATCGAGTTTCCAACTTATTTCTGCAGTAGTTGTGATGATGACTGGCCTGGCTAATAATAACGTCAGAAATGAGTTTACTTGAAATATCTGCGCCATGAAGCCTTTAGGTGGCGCTCAGAGCGATTCAGATCACTATTCGACTCGAGCAGTTCTCTTTTGCTCAACTTATTTCATTGATTAAAGGTGAACTATCACGCATTGTCAAGATGAAAAACCTTGATATTTAACACACAAATAGAAAGGATGCTATCAAGTCCAGTGACAACTGCTAAGAAGATTACAGAAAATTTGTAATGTTGTATTTGGGACTCGTCATGCATGCATGTGGGGCCGGTGTAAGGGCTGAAGTACGAAAAGGTCATAAAGACCAAAGGAAGTTTTGTAGGTAAAATATTCAGTTGATCGCAAGATTTTACAGTGCCAACTTCATTATAATTATCAGTTAGTAACTATAGCTGCCAGTGTTAATATAATCAGTATACTTAGCAATGTATTTGGCCAAATTTGGGTAGATAAGGCAATCCATCTGACCTGGAGCTGTATGAAACTACTGTAGACTATCATTGGTATTTTTAACATTTAACATAGAAATCTCCTTATATCTCCTTATATCTATGGCCCTATGGGGCCGTTCACATACCACGTGGTCAATATTTTGACCCTTTTTGACTCCCCCCCCCCCTGTGTGACCAGCTGTGGTCATTTCATATACCCCCTCCCCCCCTAAGCTGACCACGTGGTATGTGAACGGCCCCTATGTGGCATGAACCTTTAGCGACAGATGTTCTTGAGTAAACTGAGTTTTGAAGCGTAAAATAGTTTGTTGTAAATATAGGTAAAGGTAGATTTACAATGTGTGATAGTATATAGTTCGCCTTTAAATTTCGTTTGAAAAGAAAATGGCTTTCACTGGCAACCAATTTGAAATGACTTGTGCAGTAATGGGTATATGTTCATGATACAGGATGGTCTGTGTGTCCAGGGTTGGGTTGCTCGGACGCGGACGTGTAATTAAATTGCGCAGTAACGACTCCTCCGTTCGGGTTAATCGATGTGGCCAATGAGGGAGGAGGAAATTATCGATCCCCACTGTGTAGCTGCACTATATAGGTACAAGTGATATACACAGACCTATGCATTTGTGTATAGGGCATTCGCAAGCTGAACGTGTCCCCAATGGCCCACCCTAACTAAAGGTTCGCCCGTATCCAAATGTATAATTAAAATTTCCATTTAGCTCGGCATATCTATCCTCTAATATAGGTACTGGATGCTTGCTTTGAAAAATGCAACGCATGGCACTTCACTTAAACGGGCTCTTTGTATATTAATTGCGTCACCTTCTCTTCAAATTGTTCCCATACTTTACGCCTCATCTCTGCGTATTTATTGCTGTGTTTGCAAAATTTATCCCAGCAGGTCGCAAATTCATTGCTTTACGTTTTTTATTGACCAATTACTGAAGCTCTCGTATAGATTTCACACAATCTGCAGTGAATTTCGGCAACATTTTGAACATTGAATTTGAGGAATCAAAAGGAAATGAATCGGCCAAAGAAACTAGCTGTCACAAGAGTTCAAACTATATATAGTAAGTAGAGTAGACTGATGAAACGTTGGGACTACATGTTCCTGAAGGACCAGTGTAAATTACTACACATACGCGACAGCCAACCAGCCCTTATTTTGGGACCATAACATCATATTCGTCAGGTTCACAGCAATGTGCTTCATGGTTGTACAGTATGACATGAGTTTCAATCTTTACCCTGATGTTGTCATGTAGTGTATATAGGTGCATTAGAAATCGCACCTTGTTTCCATTCCGTTAGTTGAGAATTCGCTGCAGTGTTTCCGTAATCTATTTGTGTTCAGCTCGTGATTCGCGCAGCACCGTCGCGCGGGGTTCAACAATCGCGATTTGCTGCTGATAATTATAATGGAAGTTGCCGGGAAAATTGTATGTAAGGTAATTTGGCGATGGTGGAGGTTTTAAAAAGTTATTTTCAAGGCATGAAGATGAGGAAGGATGGAAGGAGAAGAAGTTGAGCTCATTTGCCTCGCTGATGATTTCCGTGTTTGCGGCTTGTTGACGACGACCAATAGATAAGTTGTCGCAAATCGAGCGCTTCCCTTATCGTTGCCCATTCATCATCTTCCGAGAGCTTCTTCTTCTTCTTCGGCTTCTACTTCTTCTTCTTCTTCTCCTTCTCTGCGGCGCTGGCACATATTTTTTTTTGATTTGGTACGAGAACCACGTTTCTCACAGCCGCCACAACCTCATTGCTTTGACTGGTTTTGGCGGAAATGACGCCTAGTGAAAGTGCATGCAGGGGCTTCGTCAAATATTGAACAGAAGCCACGCGTTGTATATTTCATATATATAGAAAAGAGAAGGAAAGGAAAGGGGGAAGGCAACTTTTTAAAAGTACAATGCGCCGTCGACAGCTTGTTCCACGCAGACACATACATACACATGCACACACACACATTCGCCCCACTCCCAATTTGCATATGATTGGGCGCGTGTGGCGAGCCTGCTAACAATATACAAGCACCCCTTAAACCTCCTTCCCCCCCCTTCCCTCCGCTGCCTCCGTTCCCAACATGCCCCTATCCCTCATCATCCTCCCTTCACCACCTCCAAGAAATTTGCCCCACTTTGCATGTTGCCTGCATGCTAAATTCATCTCTCTCCCTCTTATTACACACCTCCCCCACTTCTGCCTCCAATATTTTCACACACCCGACTTGCTGCTCCTAAGGCAATGGGGAACTGGGGACTGACTGGGTGTGCAGGGAACACCGGGTACAAACATGCACAGTGTGTATATTCAGTCAGATCATCCCAGAAATCTTAAGACGTACAGGGCACTTGATTAATTGATTTTGCTGAGCTGGTAAACGAGAACTGATATGGCGTCTTTTGAAAGTTACAATCCTGTATATATATATAGCAGCAATGGTGGTATAGAAAATCGATTAGCACGTTCCGAATAAATTATATCCATAAGCTTGGAAAGTCGATTTCGGTATGTACCTATTCTGCGAGCATATCCTAAATTTTGCTAATGTTTGTATGGGTAGCTACTTAAGCTTGTAGGTGCAGTGCAACCATTTTGATTGTGTAGCTCAGGTTTTAAGCAGTCAGTGTTTTACTGGAACGTAGATTGGTTTCTTTTGAATTGCATGAATAAGTCTTTTTCCGGGATAATATTGCATCTTAAGTAGGCTTATACATAATCCCCTGCGAACCACAAGCAGATTTCAGGAAATATCCAGTTTTATATATTGAAAGAGGAGAGTATTATTAAATAAATTGCAGATTCATGTGGTATATAGTACATATAAGACATACTCACTCCCCCATTATGTGAATTGATTTATTTTTGTTGTGGCATTGAACATTTTGTATTTCTTTTGGCAATTTCCAAGATATGACATTGTAAGTAATCCTACATCATAATGTGCACAAATAATTTAGCAATTGAATAATTTTGGTATTAATTTTGCTAATTATATGGTTTAATTAATCGATAAATTTTCACAAACTCTTCCCTGCTCTGAGGCGAGGCAAGAAACCAAATTGTAGTTTTTTTCGGTAGTTTGGAGATGCAATAATGGTAATGGGAATAAAAATGATCGACTTAAGCATAATTGATTACCAAGAATTGACGTACTCTGTGTCAACATTCAATATCCTCATGCCATAAATGAAGTTTCTAATCAAATGAGCATGTTTTTTGTAAAGCTATCGGGGTTTGTGCGGAAATTGCGTTTCTGATCGATGACACTGATTGACTGTTGTATATCAAACTCGACAACTTTATGAACATTTCGCCCAATAGACTCTGCTAGGTATAATTTAGCTTTTTTCTCATCTGTTTTCTGTTTCGCCAGAGGACCCAGAATTTGATTTATACTGTTTTAGGATTAATATACTAAAATTAATAATTGCGCTAGTACTGTAACTGCGACCAGAGTTGTCCAGTGGCAAACAATTGGGCCTATTGTTCAGGAAATTGTGGGATTTATTCGTGACTTTTTGTACGAATATGTCTGCATGGTTGTATCGACTCTGTCTAGGGCGTATCAGAACGTATCGATTCTGCCTGAGGTCATAGAGAAATCTATTGACTCTGAAGGGCGTCTTATCAAAAATGTATCACCTCTATTCTATCTCAGGCTGTATATGGAAACCTCCTATCAATCCTGTCAAGGGGTCTTTTCAAAACCTTTCAGTTCTGTTTGATGCTGTTGCAAGACCTATCTATACTCATGTTGAATCGTAAACCCGAATCTGGCTAAAGTTGTATAGGTAGACTTCTTATCAGCGCTCCAGGGCCTTGTCAACACTTATCAATTCTGATACCATAGCAAAATCTATCAGCACTGCCTGAAACTGTATCAAAATGTACGAGTGACTACACATTGCAACCCGAGTAACAATTATGACCGGGCACAGTTTACAATGTTCACTAATGGCAGCTTTACAACCGTGTGAACACAATGGGTCTTTCACTAGAAATTCCTTGCAAATTGCTGATACTTTCTTCAGTTTAATAGTATTCTTAAGATTTAGGCAAGTCTGATCGAGTTTCATTATATTTTCTGTTCATGTGTTTAATTCCAGTAGAAAATGTCTAGAAATTCCGGAAATAGAAATAGATGCCCCTTTCTTTGTAAACAGGTTATACAGATATGTTCATTTATTTCGCTGATCCACCTGTTTCTTATGGGCAGATATGTTGACGCATACGTGCTTTGCTGCGCTAGATCTTACACAATGGGCGCTTTCGGCAATCCAGTTTCTATCTAGTCGAATGAGCATTGGCTAGAAAAGTTGGTCGGATGACGTCACACATTCAGTCGACTCGGATCGACTAGACGAATTGCCTAGACGAATTGCCGAAAACGCCCAATGTGTCCAGCCGGGAGGTCACAGTTTACTTCGACACATACTCGTTGGCATATTCATTTAGTCACACATTGTGACCAATTTAGCGTGGCCAACGAGTCTGTGTCGAAATAAACTGTGACCTTATGTAAGGGAACCCTTTTACACAGTAGCAATTTGAAGCTTGGTGTTGATGGTGTGCAATTGAAAACGCAGGTTTGATCGGACAGTGGCTAACGCTGCGAAAAGGTGTCAACTCGCTGGAGGATGAGGCCCTTGCGTCCATTATCGGAATTTGGGTTGAGTTTTGAAGGACGTTCGGCCACGTGATCGATGGGTCGATACGGCGATCAACGTCCCGTATCCGAACGCTGCTTCAATGTAATTGATCCGCATCCGAGCAAGATGCACTTCCTGTTGCGGCATGTGGTTTCCTTGGCAACCCTCTTTCACTGCTCGCAGGCCACCTAATGACTGTCATTACGGCCATGGGGCGTGCTGTTACATCCTGGCCCCACAATCCCGCTGACCGTTCGTCCGTCTGTACCAGATGTTCCTCTTTATTACAAACCCAAAACCGGAGCAACCCCTCGATATAGTAGGCTATCGGAAACACGGACTCCTCCTCCTCTTACCTATCGGATAACCGGAAAGCATTTGCAAAAATTCCCCAATAATAACCACAGAGATAGAGAGGAGGAACCTGCTTTGCAACCAGGTCGGAGGATTGCTGCATGACCCATATCAGACGAAAGTTGTAGGTTTCGTAAATACACTTGAGATCTCGATATATTCATTAGTTTCGAATATTCAATGCATCAAATCTGTTGCCATAGCTGAAAGAATTACACAAGAAATAATGAATTAAAATTTTAATAAATCCAAGTTTTACAACATCTGAAACTGGAAACGGACAGACACGAAAGCAAGCCAATGGGAACGCGGGAATATAATAGTGAGCACAAAATTTACTGAAACGTCTATGATATTGTTCATAATGCTAGTTAGGAATATGGAAAAAAGCGAGGTATGGCGGACAACGCTAGATGGCGCCACTACGTGGAACCCATTGCTGTGGTGACGGACACCAACCCAAGCTGAGAAAAACGTGGAAAAATGTTTATTCTCCCCCCCTCCCTCGCAGGAGCGAGTCCAAGTTCAGCGACCAGGGTCAACTCTGCTAACCTCAGCCCGGACCTGCCTAAACTGTTTACTCTTAAATACTTCATGGGCAATTGTAAATGTCCGTTGTATAGTCTATGCGTGGCCTTTTTGGATTTTGGATTTACTCAGTATGAAATCAGTTGGTAAGAAGCTTTAGAGCTGAACAGTCACCAAATTCTCTGCAGTCAAATAAATAGCAAGTTCCTTTTAATGATGATTTGTGGTCCGTCGAAATTCTTTAATTAACACCTGAGCCATCTACAAAATCCTTTCCATTGAAATTAGTGTCCATCATGGAATATTTGTACCTTATAAGAGCCGAAGATATGGGCTTACTAAATTAACCATGGGTTTCAATACTGTAAAGGCCCTTTTATTAGCAAAGCCCCCAGTTTTGCGAAAATCATAAGTTGAGTTCGCGTGTCTTAAATTTTGCGAATTTGCCAAACCCGCATGGTAACCAATATGCGCTGGCATGAGAGACAATTTAGTGACCTAATCTTGTAGGTGGGAAAGCAGCAGCTTAGTCGATTGTAACCAGATGCGATCTAATTAATCCAGGAACTGCTTAGTTACTCCGAAACGAGCTGCGTCGAAAACCTGGGTTTTTCTCGCAAATAAGGCTTTATTGCAACTTAAAAGTTGCATCTAGTTTGGAGTGTTGTTTATATTTCAGGCAATTATTTCTTGTTACAGGTGTTGCACGAGAGTGTTTTGGACTTGGATGCGTGTCTTTGTTTCTGTGATCCTTAAAATGGAGATACGACAGGAGCTCCTTTATGGGATGAGGAATAAAAGTTGAAGTTGGCATAAAATGCTGCTCATAATCCATGCATTGAAATAATAGGGCCTCATAAAATGCGTAGTAGCCTCTTAGAAGTTGTACATTTTTTGATCTTCTCTTTCAGCATCCGTCTTGCATCCTCAAATTCTCAGTAATTTCGGTTCGCAATGTAATCCTTCACGCACAAATAGGTTAGAACTTAACAAACACGACACGTGTTTCGGTTTCCACTGCACTCATCAGGTGTTATAATCACGTACAACAGTAATGTTTTCTGCCTCACATGCCAGTGAAGTGTTGAACAGTTCAACAAGAACTGTAAACATTATTTCGTCTCATTTCAATGTCTTGGATTTATTGTTTCACTGCAGCATATAAAACAAAATATGGTGTACTATACGTACCTCCAAATGTGAAACATGTTCTGTTGGTGTATAAAGATTGAAAACTAGGCCGTAAAAGGAATGATGAAGTGGATACTTCCGGATTTTGAAGAAGCCATTTCCTTAGAGATAAAAAAAATATGTGGTGACCAGAAATAAAAGCAATGAAAAAAGACCATAGCTGGCCAAAATGAGGGAGTTTGTGCTTGAAGTAGAAGGGAAATGATATAAAAAAGCAGACATCATTTATGAACGGTCCTTTCCTTTTAGTAGACGGTTTATAGTGAGCTAGTTGCATAATCCATCATGTTGGTTGGGAAGCGCCCACACACAATGTGTCACCACGAGCCTTTTATACTTAATAGCGTGCAGGGTAATTCTTTGTGTATCGAATTGTGTATCGATTGTGCAGGGACAAGTTTATTGATTAGCCAAGGATATAAATTTCGTCGCTTGGACCCGCCTATCCGTCAACGTCTTGGGCTCTTTAGAGGATTGCATACAACACACACACACACACACACGTGGCTCCCTCTGCGTGCATAGGACCCTTTGTGCATTGAGTCAGTCACATGGGGCTGGCCTGTTGGTTGCTTCAACTAATGGCACCACCTGGGGTTGGTTGGTATAGGTTGATAGGTTGCAGATACATTGTGCTGTACTACCAGCAAATATATTTGGAGGGAGAGAATGAGAATGAGAAAGAGAAGTGACCGCAGACAGCGAGAAACATGCGTGGGATGTTGTCTACCGGCGGCCATTACAAGGGCTTGTGGCTCCTGAGTTACTTCTTGGGGGCCCCAGGTGATCTTGTTTATCACGGTGTCTGCGCAGTGCTCCCCCTTTCTCAACCCCCCCGCCGAGGAGCCCCACTATCTTCTTCTTCCTCCTTCCCATTCTTTCTCATTCCTTCTCCGTTCTTCTTTCTTGTTGCTCTCCTGTGCTTTTATGCGGCAATTAAGCTCCCGGCCGCTTGGTTGCTCGCCCTAATTAGCGATCTCGATCAGTCGCTTGTAATTGGAGCCATAAATAAAGAGGGCGACCCGCATTTAGACATCGTTCACACGCTTTCCCAATTTTCCGCATCGTCTTCTTTACCTTCATCCGCTTCCCCCACTTCCATTTTTTCGTATGATTTTTATCCCACACCTCCTCCTCCTCCTCCTCATCTTCATCTTCCTCCCAAGTGGTCCTTTCCTGTACCCATACTGCTGCACCACGCAAATGAAAATATGTATTTTGTTATGCAAACCTTGAGCCCCATTTTGATTAGCTCTTGCACGAGTTTTGTTTGGTGTTTGGAGCACAACCTGCTGCTAGAAATTTGTGTTGTGGAGTATAATAATTCAGACTAGGTGCTGTGGTTTCAATTGTAGCAGGAGGAAGCTAGTAATAATATCTTCATATGTGATACGCATTGAACTTTCCATGTTCAGTTTGTATAAGAATGCCCTTTCAACGTCTATACTACGTACACCATTCCTGCAATCTTCATGCATACTTTCTGAAATCTGCATATACCATTTCAACAATCTCTGCACTATACAGACGGGTGCTTTTGCATCCTGTGCATGTGTTTATGATGTGCACACCTACACATGCAATTGCAGTATACATACCACATCAAATTCTCTCCTGTTTAAAGTAAATTCTTGTGAAACTTTTCCCTTGCTTTATACCTCCATTATCCGCAATTCGCATAACTTTTTCTTGCGTGTAATGCCTAAGTAGTAGGTACGTACATACATATACTTCGATCGGGTCTGAAAACGAAAAGAGCATTCATAATACAGCTCATCCTGTCGATATATTGTCATTAACCGATCGATTTCAAGAGATCAATTTGCACGGAGTTTACTTACTTTGTCTATTTGTAAATAAATATATGCAGTGTTATTGATAAAAAGAATTATAAAAATTCAATCCGCACTGAGACGTTTTATATACCAATTGGAGATGATCTGGCAAAAAAAAACTATAAAGGAATTTATAAATGAAGTTTCAAAAAGTATCCAGGAAATATGTTAGCAACTTTAAAGATTGTTGAAATTTCAGGGAATTTGAAATGCTTAAATCAATCTTGATAGTCTTTTTGTGCTAAATAAATACTTAACACATTTGGATCGCTATATAGATGGAGTGTTTTTTTAAAGGAAAAGTAGGAAAAATATGAAATGTATATCACGAATTTGGTAAAAATATTTACAATTCTGTGATCAGTTTCCACGAACTTATTGCAAAGTTCTTAGTTAAATAAGATACGAATGATATTTCGATCACATCTTGTTCGGAGTTATCCAGAATCTCAAAATAATTGAGATTGAGCTTACAAGTTTGCTTTAATTAATTGATATCGGTCGGAAATTAATTTTTGTGTATATGTAACTACTAGCGCAACTTTCAATCAAATCAATGATCGGCTGTTCTGTGGGGAGACGTATCTCATCATCTATCAGTCCTTCCCATTAGAAATATTAAACATATACGAGTATCCTGAATAGATGTAAGGTGCTCAGTGTATTTCTAATGTCTGTACGTCATTGCAGTGGGTTGTTTATATAGGTTATGCAATACGCTTTTAATGCCACCGGGGAAGAAAATAAAAGATGCATATGACTGCATGGATCGATTTGTAAGATGGCCTGTAGTGTATAATCTATATACGTATTATACATTGGCAACGACTTCAATCAGAAATCATTGAAATATCCATGAGCATATGAAAGATCCGATACATTAAAAAAGTAATTTCCTTATCTCTGTGTTTGACTTATGTACAGCGGTGGACACTTTGAGAAAGTAGCAAAATTTCATTGTTAAACGCATATTTAACAAAATTATTTAACAATAGAAATAAAATAAGCCTGCCCTCACGTGGATTAATAAAAATAACAAAAGCTGTACAATTAAAATTTTGGAACATATGCATAAACTATCCGGCGAAAAGAATAAAATACTTTAATTTAACGGAAATGGTTTTTATAAGTTTTACTAGTTTAGTATTTTTAAACGCTGTATTATTGCTTTTGATGAATCACTACTCATCGCACGTGGAATTTGTGTAGAAGTCATATGAATGATGTTCTTGCCCATAGTCCTGTCTTCTATTTTTGTTGGTTTTTTTTTGAGGATAACACTTTCATACTATGTTTTGTATTGTTTTTTCACGTTGCATATGGTAATGGCATTATAAATTGTGTTCCTGGAACATTTCACCGTTTTGCTCATTCTTGAAATGAAACTTTGGAATGCAATAAAGTGAATGACAAAAGTGAAGAGGGTCGAAAGAAACTATACTGACTGCAAAGTTCCAATTTGATATTTCAAAAACTTAGATATCTGTATAGGAATGAATGGCAATGGGGCAGCGCAATGAAGTCGCATGTTATAAAGCAGTATAACTTTCTTCAAAGTCCACATTCAGACTACTTTATGCAACTCATCAACACTGATGTACACGTAGTCTAGCTGCAAGGAAGCTAGAACCATTTGCCTATTCAGAATAAGTGTTGCAAAGTATCTTACATCTGAGGCAAACAATGTTCTCTTCATTTTTATTAGGACACGTTTCAATGTGCAACCACCAAATGACCTGAGAATCTTTGATGTGCACGCATATGTGAATAGTATTCCTGTGTGTGTTTGTGTGTGTGTGTGTGCATATACATATAGTGAGATTAATTTGATGTCCACAAATCCTCCTGTGCATGCGGTGAAGGTGTAATAATTGTTCGTGTTAACGATCACATCGCGTGCTTTGATCTCTATTAAAACGGATCTGAACGACACATATATGCAGCTATATAGACTGTTCCCTACACTAAGACAAAGTAAAAAAAAATGGATGAGAGTTAGGCTTTTACTTGCCATGTGGTTTCATACATGCGGCTCTTTGAGTGTGCGTAAAACACTGGTGAAGGTGTGCAAGCATTTATAAGTGAAACGACCACTATAAGGGGTGTTAAAGAGATTGATGGGGATTCTGGGAAACTTATACAGTGTTCACCTTAAGGCTATTATGTAGCCTCAAAGCTTACATAGTGGCATGCGTGTATATATATGGTATTGTGGTAATATTTTTGCCCCTATACGTCTTTGATGGCATACTTGTATATAAGTATATATACTACTTTTGGGTGGAAAGCATGACATGGAGCTCTGGATGAGGCATGCATGCATATACTGTATATCTTTGGAGAGTGTTGCACGTGCGCATGCGCCACACCATCGATTTATACTCATCTGAATTGACGTTGGCTCTGAACATGGGCCAAATTAAATTTGCATCGTCTCGCTGTTATTACAATTGCAGCTAACGAAGGCGCGACCGAGAAACTTGTATCAGCCATTTCAGAAAGGGATGGGGGAATGAAGGAGATGAGGGGAGGAGTGGGGATAAGGAGGAGGAGGAGGACCAGAAGCGGAGGAAGTAGAGAGAGAGAGAGAGAAAAAAAAAAATCTCAATAAACCGTCACTCAACTCTGATCCTCATCCAAATAATTACGTGTAATATTGAAATGAAATTTCACTTTCACCTGTTCATTTTAATTCCAGTTCCACTTGTCTTCCTCCATCTCTATCCCAACTATAGGTACAGTGCTACATACTATAGCCCAGGGATATACATATGTAGAGTATAAATAAGCCACCTGAGTGTATATACTACACTACATTCTCTTCTTGTAACATGAAATTTAATTTCCCTCCTCTCAATCAATCGCAGTGTTGTCGTAGATATTGCTATGTTCGAGGTGTATATCAAAAGTAAGGGCCGGTTTGCTGTCAAAATTTACCGGAAACTCTGATCGAATCGCGCATGTGCAGTAATTTAGAGCGGTCGTTCAGGAATCTTATCCCAGAGTTTCACCATGCAGCAAACTATGTTTATACAGGGTGAGGCAAAAGTCCTTTGCCCCTCCCCCCCCCAAAAAAAAAACTTTTACAGTATCGCATATATTAAAGATCTGAATATGCGGTGACAGCAAGTCAGGGGTGCTCCACCCAGTGGTGCCAAAATATTTGACCTCTGCAACTGCCTTCAAGGTTATCCGAAACCTATCTTTTTAAATACAATAGCTGGAGCAAAAGTTCAAATTAGTACGTTGAAGAGGACGTTCAAATTAGTACAATACAGCAACTTTTAAGTGAAACGGAGCAGAGGTGTAGCAGCTGCGAATTTAATGGTTTTGGGAATAACACGTGAAACGTGGATTGCAGGGAAGATGTTGGATGAAAAATTGAAAACTGAAAGTTGGTAGTACTGGTTGAGAACCACGTAAATTAAAATACATATACTATAACATACGCTCAGGGTTTAGCCGCCTTCTTCATAAAGTGAGATTTTAATATTGTTGGATGAAGAATTTAGGCCTGTTTAGCACATTTTGCCCGATATCTCTGCAACGACCAATTCAGTTAATTTTATTGAATGTTTATTTAATGAATTGTTAATTACTTATTTGTGTTGCATGTAGAGTTTCAATACATGTGCGTACGTACATACTGATGTTTTCTTGTTTGATTTGGGAAGATTTGTCTAAGAAATACAATTATTAAGGATGAAATGATGGGATTCGTTATGCGCAGCATCATCCAGGAACGAGATTTGCATGCACTCTACGCAAATATAGTTGAGCAATACATTTTCATTTTCATTTTATCTAATGTCATTTCGTAAATTGCGATCACCTGTTGGATGAGTAATGATTTGTGACGCCAAAGAGCATGTGCGATAAGTAAACGCAGGGCACATTGAAAATGTTTTATCGCCATGTAATGCAGACTGTGTGCATGACGTCATTTCAAATCCTGATCTCGGTCCTCAGGGATGCTGTGCTATATAAAAGGGAAAACGGGATTCAATTATGCATGGGATGTGCGAAATGCAGGATATTCTCAAATCAGTCCACTTTCCATTTGTGTATACATCTAGGCATTTTTTCGATCGGCACGTGCAATCAAATCTTTCCCTATAACAATAATTTTAATTATTAATAAGTTCCCAGCGATGTCATGGCATACGTGAGCAGTTATCACATGTGTGTGTGTGCATGGCAGTGCAAATCCTGTTTCAAAATTACGCAATTAATAATATAACTGCAGGCGATGTAATATTTGTAAAATTAAATGCAAATATAGGATGGGGCAGTAGGTTTTGTTTAATTTTGATGTAAGCTTGAATGAACTAAGTATTGAATGGATGGAAAGAAACAAAACATCAACTTGGTGAGAGATTAACATTTAATGTTCATGCAAGCAGAATATGAATTTTAAAAAATGCATCGTTAATTAGTGGCAAGTTTGCAGGGCAATGGGGTTTCAGACACAATTTGTGACCTGTTTCTTCCCCTGTGGTGTCTTAAGGAGCAGCATAAGCTAGAAGAGCCCAAATATACAACTTTGCATGCAATGCTTGTTTTAACTGTGTATAATTTTCTATTGTTTTGTTTGGAATGAGATGCCATTTTATAATTCTTAGAGCGGCAAATGTTAAGAGTAAAACTTCAAAATGTGCGTATCAGTTCACCTTTGAAGTTGTGTATTGTATAAAATGCTTGAACTTTGGCTGACTTTTTGACCGCACTTGAAATTCATGAAGTTAGGCTAACAAGAAAGATGTTCTGCTCTTGCATTTTCCAACAACCTGCAACATTTT
>WWPM01024065.1:0-16802 GCA_023279145.1 Glomeris maerens | reverse complement strand
TATATTTGAACCCAATATGCATAATTTACTCATTCTGGCATTATCATTTATCAGAGATCTTTATTTTTGTCTCCACATCATTGCTGTACAAATATTGGCACTAGATCATTTCCCGGAAACCCTTTAGGGGCATAAATAAACTAAGACAGATAAGAAAACGTATAAAAAAGTTGTTTTTTCGGACCAGTTTTTTTTATTCGTTATTTTTTTATGCTATAATTTCTGAACAAGCTCTATAAAATGAGATAAAATGCGGATGTGTGTCCCATGACATGTATATCTTTTGTGTGTAAAATTGTATAGTTTTCGATATGGCTAACATAAAGCAAAGAGCGCTGAAAATGGCCCATAACTGTTTAGGGGCAACGTTATAAAAATGACTTTGGATGCATTTCATTGGTCGGGGGGCTATTGTGAAAAGCAGGAATTGGCATCATAAAACATTCAGCCCCATGTGTAACCCCTGGCATGGCATGGAGCTAGGGAAAAGACTGAAAAGACCCCTTGCTCTGAAATGAAAAACCCATGGGTTGTTGCGTCCCTGATGAAAAATTTATCCGACTTGTCCTTCAAGCAAACAGTTCATTGACAAAGCTCTATACGTCACACATATAGAAGACAAGATAGAGGGGAAAAAATGCAAGCAACAACAACATCAAAGCACTGTCGTAATGCTGAAAAGTGATTCACGTTCAGTGGTCGGAATGAATAATATACCGTGTTTTTACGGCGTTAACTTATCCTATACATTGAACACTGTTTTTTTTCTTTTTTTAAACATGAACGGTTTGAATTTCATGGCCCATGCTTTGGGCTTTGGCATCACATATTGGCAACGCCTGCCTTTGGATAATCTCACAGTCTCCTCTCCTATTACGTGATCCACCCCAATCCTTGAACTTGCATTTTGTAACCAGCTTTTACAATCCCGATACAATCATCTCATGTTCCTATAATCTGAATATCTGGCACAAAAACGCCACAAGAAGAAATTACAATGTTGGGCAGGTGTTTGGTTGGCAATTGGCGAAAAACCGATAGCGAAAGCCAAGTTGTGTGATAAAAACGAAATATCTCTGAACAGAGTAAACAGATTTGACCCTTTCAGCTGCTCAAAGTTATTATTGATGACACAATAGAGGGATTTAGCATAAAAATGATGGTAAATAGGTTATGTAATCTTTTGTTGTGGGCTGCAACAAAAAAATACATGTGGTTGATCTGAAAATGAAGGTGAAATGAGTTTTATGTGGCGTTGATAGTTCGAGGGCGGCCTCTATTCCATGAAATTAACACCGAACTAATGCTAATGCTGCTGCAGAGTTGACTGTGACAAATTCAAAGAATCAAACTTGAGTTTTGACATGAATTTAAAATTAAGGAAAGGGTGTTGTTTTCAGTTTTTTTTTTTGCTGCATGCGAAATGTTCATTGACTTCTGAAGCAACTGTTATGCAAGTATCTCTACTACACCTTGTATATTCTTGTTGCGTGTTTTACATGACAGAATATTTTACATGGTCACGCTTTTCCCCCCTTGTCTTTTTATGCCTGCAGAGAGATATTCTAGCCATTTTATATATACTGTATGCAAGTATATGGGTGGAAATGCCTTGCCACCTGTTGGAACGCGCATGCGTGGAGAAATGGCATGAAGGGTGCATGGGGAGAGGTGCAAAGAAGTTTTGAGGGGGGAGGGTTATATATACGTTTTGTAATGAGAATCTTGAGCGGTGGTGGTAAGCCCAGCCTGGATAAAAAGTTAAATGTCGCACAAACCACAACTCACAGTGATCCCTAAGGCTGCTTTTTAACCGAAAACAAACAGGATTTGGAAGAGCTGTCAAAAGTATCCACAGTACATGACTGCATCAAAGTGCTATATCTATGCTCATGAAGCAAGAATTATTTCTATGGGCTGTTTTGCTACTATGTAGTCAATATACTATATTGTTAAAAGAACAGAAATATGAGAAGGGACGTTGCAGCTATTCCTGGAATTTGCCAGTGTGTAAGACAGTAGGACTTGTCTTTCCAGACTGTTCTGAAAATGATTAACGATTTTTTTTTCCTTTTTGTGTTGGTTGTTCGGTGTAGTTCTGAAAATATTATTATTTATACTATTATGAGCAGCAGTTTGAATTTTGGAAAATAGAATTTGTTCCATAGAAATACGGATGAAATATCAATTGAATTATATTTACAAAGAATTAAATGCAGGAAAAGGTATGAATGCGAGGAAGTTATGAAAAATCAATTAAACAATGGTCCAAATTTGTGTGTTGCACTAGTTATATAAATACTTTAGTGTTTTACTAGGGAAATAATGTAAACATGCTAATTTTTGTTGCTTAAAATATAAAATATCGGTATTCATTTTTTAAGAACAAGTAATTATTGAAATCCCGCAAATCAATGCTGCCTTTTATTTACCAATTGTCTTCCTTTGGATGAATGTTACCTTTCAGTACGATATTTTATTGAATTAATATAGCTTTACAAAGTGGACTGTGTTCCATGGTTAGTTGCAAATTTTGCGAAAAACTGTTCTTCTAATATATTTCACTTTTATTTGCTGAATTTCTTCCCAAGACGCTATCTTATTTTCGAAATAACTAATTTCTCCTTTTCACATTCGTGCCGATTTTAGCAAACACGCAATGCAAATTCTGTTCGGGTAAATATACACAAATGGCCGCTGAACATGAACGATAAATTTGTGCCAAGATATAGGCCTACTGAGCACGTGATATTTTATTCAAAATAAACCTTAGAGAGCTGTCAAGGTAGAAAATGTAGGAATCACCACGGGGTATTAAACGGAAAGCACATTATATACTGACTGAGAAAGTTTTTTGCATTATTATTCTTGAAGTTACATGAGCTGGATTTTTTATTCATTTTTTTGCATGTGAACAAAATGCATACTGCAGCAGAGCATAAACGGCATTCTTTTCACAATGTTTGCACGTGTGAAAAAACGAGTTTACCTCTTATAATTTGCGCTAGATAGCTGAAAGCGATAATTCTTTTAGATACTTGCCGCGAATGTATAGTATATGTATGATAATAAATAGTAAATCCTCAATAGATTATACTGTTTGACTAACAAATGCCTTAAAGTTGTTCTCGCATTGGCCGGTTAACGTTATCGGGACACGCCCCCTTTTTGCTAACTGCCGGAAAAGCAAACTTCATAAAATTCAGCTCATTATAATTGTGGAGCTATACCTGATTCCAATCTGATTTATTTTGTGATGGACGACTGACCTAACTCTTTTCATGTAAGATACAAGAAAAGTTTAGTTCAGATTAAAATTTATTGTATCGCAAATAAGTGAATTACTTTTTCCAGCAGTGGTTATAATTAGGTTTTTTTGTAATTTGTGCAAAAAAGCTGATACTGTTTAAATTAATACAGTGACGGCCATTTTGTCGTATTTTTATTGTTTTAGCTAAGTATTGATAGCAAGTTTTGCTTATGTACAATGTGTCTTTTATACACAGAATGCACGTGTATTTACAATTTTATTCATTTTTTTTGTAATTGTTGTAGTAAATGTGAATTAAAGGTTAATAAAATATCTCCTATAGCTAAAAATAAATACCAATACAATAGCCAAAGAACAATGGTAGGCCTATTGTACTTGAATTTCCTTTATGATAATGTTAATTTTCCACAATATCGTGTTTGCAATATTTAATTTGAGAAATAAAATGCATGTTACTTATTTATCTGCACGGAAAACTAAGAAATTGTATATACCTGGTATAGCGAAATACAGTGGATTGCTAAATTTTTAATTGCTAATTCACTTTTCCTAGGTGCATGCAATTAATTAGTATTATTACTTTACAATTCCTTAATTGGAGGACGAAAATGTAAAACTCTTAATCAATCACACCGCTAATTCAATTATTGGAGGCTTTATTTTTTGTTTACAAAACGAAATTTAGTGTTCAAGGAAAGTTGAGCAATTTCTTAGCCGTTTTTATTGTTGAACTAACATATAATACTGTTTAATTTGTTTTTTCCCCCCAATGTATGTATTAATTGGTTCTAGGAATTAATAATCTTTGTGCTTTTAAAAATGAAATCTTTCAGTTCTGTTTTATTTTGTTGTTTCAGAATAGCATGCGAGTGAGATTAGGTGGGCGTTAAACATTGCATTATGACTGCAAACAAAATACAAGACCACATAGGTAGAATAAGACCTTATTGAGAAATGGCAAATGAGTTGATTTTTTTTCTCTTTCTCTCTCAGCTTGCAATTTAAGAAGATGGGAGTGCGTATATAAAGTTTTCTTGGAGCCTGGGGGGTCTTTCTTGTAGGGTGGGCCACTTGACATGCTGCATGTATACCTCTTTTCGGGTTTGGCCAATGCAACAAACCAAATTGGATTGTGTATGTGTGTGTTTTTGATGTGGAATGAATTTTTTTAGTGCGGTTTCCATCAAAGGTATATACGAAGAGCTGTGAGCTTGATTGTTATGAGCCAATGATGGCGATTCGTTGAATTGGATTTGTTTGTGTGTTTGTGGCGATTAGGTACTCCTGTCAACCGCATCCCCATCATGGCGAAGCAAGTGTTGGATCTCTACGAGTTGTATAACCTAGTCACGGCAAGAGGTGGCCTCGTCGAGGTCATCAACAAGAAGATCTGGAGGGAGATCACCAAAGGATTGAACCTACCATCCTCCATCACCAGCGCCGCCTTCACCTTGCGGACACAGTAAGTACTAAGCTTCCAGTTTCCTACATTTCTTTCATACTCTGCGCTCATATAACTACATTACAAATTCATATTACAAAAGCAAACTGAACCAATCACATTCATTCTTTGGCTTGGGGCCGCAATGCCAGGGTCTTAATTTTATAAGCAAGGCCCTGAAACTGCATGCTTGAAAAACTGAAAAGGTCATGGTCATCCAGGGAAGGATGTGAAGTTTTGTGATTGGTCATTAACATTTTACTGCTTTGATTGATTTCGAAGTGTCGCAGTTTTTTTTGTAAATACACTCCAGTATTGTTTTTCTTAATATAAGATTGACAGGGTCTTACTAATTTCACCAATAATGTATTTTTATTCTTTGGTATTCACCTACGTATATAAATTGAGGTTCAAAGATAAGCATAGATAGTAGATCAACCTGACACAACAACAGTTATTTGTCAGCTCTGTCAGGTGTTCCCAATCTTTACCAATTAGGCCACCTTGAGAACAATAGTAAGCTACTAAGCTACTATACTGATTATTTCGATCTTAGTTGGCAGTTTGTCATTTTTGTTAATATAATATCGAGGCTTTTCTGTAAATAGTGAAATGAAAATGAACATTTCAACGTGCAAAGATCTGAATGAAATGTTTCCCATATTTGAAAATGGGTCAACTGAGAATTCTCGACAATTTAATTCAAAACTATTCAACATTAATGAATAATGACCCTGTTTGCTAAGAGAATGACCTCCTTTTATATATAACTATATGATATGAATTTCTGTCTGTCATTGTGAACCAATTCCCATATATTTTATTACTACTGCACAATGCTGCAAGTTTTCAGACATTAAAAACAATGGAACTTGCTTTTGTATTCGTAATACTTTAATTAGTAAGGCTTGCCCGGATGAATTAAATTTTGTGTTGAATAATAATTTGTAATGTATAATTGTACTAACTGATTATTTAAAAAATAAAAGAAGTTAGCTGGGTTTAAGGGGCTTCTGCAGGTGTTGCACAGCATGTTGCATGGGGTGATTGCTACCAACCTATACGTAAGAGGAGACCCACTGGCCTGTTTAATGATGAGAGATTAAAGAAGGTGCAAGTTTGCAAAGAAAAGCACTGCTTTATCCAATTGCAAGCCTGAGATTAATTGGGCGATTTGGCTTTAGAGGAGCGCCAATAAAGCAAGTATTGAGAAGCCGTTAGGCAATTAAATCATCGGTCCATGTGGGCTTTGCCAATGAAGTAAGTCGTGTTTCATGTCTGTATGGAAATGTCTGATGCAAAGAAAGAACGACTTTGTGTGAGATGCTTTCCATCATGTTGCTAATCAAAAAGCAAGCAAAGGGACTGGGCTGTGAATTTTGTACCACTTGTGGGCATTGCAAGAATAATTGAAATTGAAAGTTGGTTGTTGATTTCTACAACTATAGTAAACTTCCTTTATATTACAATGTTTTTAAGAAATTTTCATTTGTTAGTCGTCCAAGAAAAAATAGTGGGAATTAGTTTAATGAGAAATCAATTTTAAAAATGCGGCGCCATTAGCATAATGAATTTGGATTGCATATTCAGATAACAAGAACAAGATTTGTTACTTGGCAAAAAAACTATGGAAAGTTGCAAATTGCGCCATCTACATGTGGAAACAGGTGATATCACTGCTTAGAAAACCGAAATTTGTATTATAGCTTGTATTATAGTCGTGGAAAACCTGCTAAGTTGTAAAAAAAAAATGATGTTTTATTTGTTGTTATTGACCAATGCATATTTCAAATAACATGATGCAAGCAGGGTTGCAATTTGTTATTCAACATTAATCATAGACATGTGATGACATCATGCATGAGTGGATGTTTCTAAAAGAATTAAAAATAAAATGAAAGAATGGTGGATTGGAGGAGGAATGGAAGAAGGAAGGTATAGGAAGGAAATAGCCATGGGCGACACTTGGATTTGCCAAGTATATTTGCCAAGACAAGACATTCATTGGACGTCCGTGTGTAGACTTAAGTCGTCCCCGTAGCATGTGCTCATTGTCCATTTGGGATGATGTAATTAATGGTATAAGGTGTCTGTGTGCTCTGGGGTTGTTGCCGTCAGTCAGCACCGAAAGAAGACCAATGGACGAGTGGGAGGCCTGGGGAAACACAACTGTGATTGATTGCACTCTTGATGCACGGAATGTCAGCAATCATTTGTCTTAAGAGACAGAGCTAGAGAATAAATTTGGACTAGCATTTTCATTTGGATGCATCTAAGAAGGAACTTTTGCCTGCTCCATCCCACCTTGGCATACCCTTGCTAGCTATCCTCTCTACGATCAAGACTTTCTCTTGTTAATATATAGAGATATACTACATTAAAATATAAAGAAGAAAGGCAACAACAATGGATGAGCGATGAGCTGAAAATATCGTGCATAAATGTCATTAGCGATTGGAAAATGGCTGCCAACAGCTATAATAGCTATAGGAGTGTAGCCTACTGCTGTTGAATGTAAGCATTCTAAAAAAACAGTTATGAATTCCAGTTACCAACACAAGTAAATTTAATTGTATTTGAAAAACTAGACCAATTGTAATTTCACTGATTTAATTTATTGATAATTCTCCCGCTTTAAGCCTAACCCTGTAAGATTTTTCGTTACATCTTTGTATAACAAATTCAATACAATTTTTCGAATTTAAGATGTTATTGGTGACAGGAACTGGGAGTTTTTTTGTTATGTGAATTTAAAAGGTGAATTGACCGCAATTGGGAAAGAATGCGACCGATGGATATAAATTCGTTTGAACGACATTTTGAATTTGATGACTGCTTTGTTGCATTCAATGCATTCATTGCAGTTCTAAGAGCTGGAGTAGCCAACAGAGAGCCCCTAGGCAAGAAATACCAACTCTCTTTGTCTCGTAAAACATACTTTGTCAAGATGAAATAGCTTGGGACGCAAAAACATGTGCTTTTTCAACTGTCGTCCTTGATTGCTTTGGGAAACAAGAATCGAATGCAATTTTTGATGGTTAACAAGACAGTGCTGAAAAAATAAATATGTTTGCAATGCATTTCTTTCTTTTGCACAATGCAAACATCCGAGGTTTCCAACCCATCAATGCCTATATGTTATCTAACTGCTGTAGTAGACCTGCTGTAAAGAAATGTATTTGGGCCATAAAAACGTGCTGTGATTGTTCAGCGAAAGAAATTACTGCATTTCCCAAAAATCTAATGGATCGTTCTTAAATCACGTCAATCGTTATTGCTAATTTAAATTCGACCAGTTTCCCCATTTTTAATTTTGTAAACTAGGTTAGTACTTGATGGCTCTCTTCTAACAAGTTCATAAACTATGGTATGAAGCAGTAAAATGCGATATACGATTTATTTGCTGTCGTAATTAATTAACTATGACAATAGATTATGGATTTTTATTGACCAATTTATGTTGTGATAGCAAAACGCAATATTATGAGAAAGTGCAATTAAAGTTTGCATGTATGTCACATGCCTGCAAAACTGCAGACAGCTGTGAGATGCATGCAAAGCTGTGAATATTTCATTTGCAGCTGTACTGCATGCATGTCACAGGTCTGCAGTAGCTTTAACAATTTTTGCTACAGAGATTGGTAACATTCCTTTAAAATGTTATTAGCAGATATTCGATAACATTATAAACTTTATTATGTACTATAAGGCGTTCAATGAAACTTTATATTCCAATATATTTATAAACAATATTATTATACTGCAGTTAAAACACCCATAATTATACTACATTAAAATTAGAGAGTTCTTAATAATTGTGCTATTCAATTATAAGACATATTACATTGTTGTTGCCCGAAGTAAATAGAAGTACATCAATTGCAGATTCACTGCAGTTCTGCAAGAAAAAATACAACTGTTGAAGATTTCGTACAGTCAAACTGCATGAACACTGCATATTATTACTTTTTTTTGCAAGTTTGCACATTTAGCAACCCCTGGAGGTATTGAACACTTGTGACACTAAACGGAGCACCCCCCCCCATTTTCATTTGTGACTGAAAAAATTGAAGAAAAAATTGTAAGCGCCTTTAGGCTGATCTTGAAGAGGCGAGTTCGCATCACTTTTGAAGTAATATGCTCACAGTAATTGACTAGTTTTATGGCACGCCTTTAGTGTTGAGTGAGAAAAACTAAAAGGACTTGAAGGAACAACACAAAACGTCTGTCTTCTCCTTCAGCTGCCTGATTCTGCATATATAGTATATTCCTCATATATAGACTTACCATTTTTTCCCCTCAGTCTTTACAGTAATTTTTCTTGTCATTAGTGTTTTCATTTAAAAGAAGTAGCGGCCATCATCTTCTCTATATTGCTTTTGCAAAATGCAAACGATGTTTCTTCCGAGCATTAATTTTCTTCCATATAACTAGGCTATTAAACATCAAAAATTGCCATACGGAATTCAGAGTGAGAGAGAGAGAGAGAGGGACATGGAGAAATTAAAACGCAGATAAAGGCTTGGAAAGAAGAAAGGAAGGTGAGCAGGGCAACTCGTAAAAGTCGCAAATAAAATTAGAAGAGCCAATGAGAAGCTGAAGACGAGTATAAAAATTCTGGTTATGATGATCCACCGTGAAGATGATTGCCAATGAAATGGCGTTTTCATTATATCAATACACCTGTATACGCTATGTGGCAAGTCGGCAGTGTGTAATTTATTCCAACATAACACTGCTGCGATATTTTATTATGTAGTGGAAAGATGTTTGAGATGAGCTGAGCGCCGCTCGTTATTGTTTGTTGCTTGGTGGCAAAAATACAAGGGCATGCATGTGCATTCAGAAAAACAAAAGGGGAAAAAAAACACACAGTTGCTTGCTTGCTCTTCGCGGTTGGTGGCTGCTGCGAATTGAGCATGTGAACACGTGTAACAGGCGTATGTGAGATGGGGAATGATGCCTAGTGTCACGTCCTGGACAATCTGGATGAGGTTATTTTTCGCACCGACAACACGTCAGCGCCTGCATATGTATGCATGCCTCCATTTCCAACTCCCATATTCTAGCTATATAGCTATGAAGTTGGGCAGCTGTGTGCCGTCTCTTGTCCCATTTTGGTCGAGCAAAATGCAGTAATGTTTTTCTTCTTACCCCTGCGCAAAACAATCACGTGCTAGAGTCGAGTCGTCAGCCACATCATCAACATCATTGGAAAGACGCAAATAGATGCTGCATAGATCAAGAGGCAAAAAAGAACTAACTAACTTTAACTTCTCTAAAGATGAGAAAGTCAATGCCAAATATGGCAAAATAACTCGTCTAAGCAACGTGGTACTGCATTAGGTTTTGGGTACATGTCATTCAGTGGCATTCATATATGAAACAAACCAACATTTAATTGTGCATATCCAGTGCGTGGTAACTGTAAAGTTTCGGAATTCTTCATATGTGCTGAAATGTTCCATTAGATTCACCTGCATAATTTGAGTTCATTGGCTGGAATCGGTTTGTGAATAGTTATAATTGGCTGATATGTGCAGTAATTCAATAGCTTTGCCAAGAAATGTGTACAGAAAAAAAAGCAAGGAATTCTTGCAGTTGGTTTAAAAAATCAAAACAAAACAGGAATATTTATAAGATGTTAGCTAAGAATCTTAATTGCTGATCGCAATAATGCATTAATACCTGAAACCTTATTATTGTAATTACACATTCTGCCTATGGAAATCGTTGTGGATATGATTCTTGTGTTATGAATTGCCTACTAATTGTTTTTAGTAAACTTACTGATGAGCTAGTTATTATTTAGAAATGTAGTTATGGATTGTAGAGCATTTTGTTTTGGGACCACGGATGTACGGCCTTGCAAGGAAATTGAATATATGGTTGGAAGGTGTTTCTTGTCTGCCTCCCACTTGTCTTGTCCCTTGTCCTGGGCGGATCTCGTGGGAGAGGAGAACAAGGAATGAAGGAAGGAAGATGGATACACACATAGGCGGAGAAAATGCGATTCATCTGTCACTTTCAGGGATTGAACGCGTGAAATTTCGGATTTGGAGTCGAGGCTCGATGCCCCATCAAAA
Organism: Glomeris maerens; assembly: GCA_023279145.1. Taxonomy (NCBI): domain Eukaryota; kingdom Metazoa; phylum Arthropoda; class Diplopoda; order Glomerida; family Glomeridae; genus Glomeris; species Glomeris maerens. The sequence goes on along the minus strand of WWPM01024065.1, from coordinate 6,004 downwards.
ACTTTTCTACTCGATTCTTATGCCATCCATCTCTCGTCGTTAGCAGCGCCGCAAAAACATGCCGTGCTATCTATCGTTGATTATACACATTCAACATCATGATTCAGCGAACATTTTTTCCCATTTAGAAAGCTCTCTTTTGTTAAACAAACTGTGAGCTATTTTCCATCCCTCCCAACTGCCATCATTAAGTCTATCTTGCATTTTACTATCCAACACAGTATACTCAAATTGATTTTCACTAAATTAAGTTGACTGATTTTGCCAGAACTGCATTTTATTGTATAGCTATAGGTAAACTAAGGTTTCGATTTATTTCATCAAGCTTGAGAATTCTTCATATAATTAATACTCTTTTCCTGTTTCTCATTAATCTTACGAGGTGTTTGAGGAGGATGCTCTAAAAATTTCAATGCACTTTGAATGAAGAAAACAGCTAATTTGCATTTTAGCTGTTCTTATATAATAAATTAGTATCCACTGCATTGATGATTGAATAAATTAGTAGTCTGTAACTCACTGGGACACAATAAAATGCATAGTCTACGTGAAACAATTCATGACATACTGATTGATATCCTTTCCCATGTGTAGTATATTGTCTATTATGTACTATCTTTATAAAACTATAAAAAATGCAAATTGTATATTTCCATTATAATTTTATTCCAATAAAAAAAATAGAATTCCTAACAAAATAATGATGGAGTTAATGTGCAACTTGTGAATCGCTTGTATAATAAGAGGTGTGGACCTTATTAATGAATATAGTCCCTCGTGCAATTGCAGAAGCTGTGTTCAAATAAATGTTTCATATGCTGCATTTGCAACGTTTTTTTGTCACCAGGTACATGAAATACCTGTACCCATACGAGTGTGAGAAGAAGAAGATGAGCACCCCAGCAGAGCTGCAGGCGGCCATAGATGGCAATAGGCGTGAAGGGCGACGTTCAAGCTACTCGGCGTACGCAGACATGGTTTCCAGGAGCTCCCTGGGAGCACAACTGTCACCTCTCAGTTTGGTCACCAGCAGACAGCTGAATGGCAACGGAGCATCACATGGTTTATCCTCAGGTAGGCAAGCAAGCGCTCTGAACAATCACACATACAAACCCGAAACAGAAACCTGTGTTTGAAGCTGAGAATTCATTCTTATTAAAGTCTTAATTCTATCAGGACTACCAAATAAATTCCAATACTTATTAGAAACCCTGGGATTTGATGACAATTTCTCATACATGTAACAGCAACATTAATTGATGCCAAGACCATGAAGTCTCATGTTTTTTGTATGTGAGCTGCAAACTGTGCTCTTCTCATGGGAATTAAACATTATTTTGGGATAACTAAGGAAATTTTTCAAGTGCAGTTCATGGCGATATTGAAACGGCAGGATGTAAATATCTCTTAGTAAAGTAATAATAATAAATTGGCAGAAAGTATGTAAGTGTTTCTTGTTTACGTTCTTGCAACAGTTCTGTTTTCAGTTTCCGCCTCCTGAAAACGGCGAAGTTAATTATGCAACATTATTGAAATGTCATTTCTGTATATGGTCACACAGTTGGAACTTTTTGGTTGGAGCATTCTTACCTGCCGAACCCCGTTTATTGCTTTGGTTTTATGGTGTTGCCCACCCCCACTATGCGCCTTTTTATGGAATTTTTATGAACTTGACACGACAAGCTGTTTGTATATCAAAGCGAAAAACGAACTTGGGGAAATTTATTGTGCAGATTCTGCTAATCTGGATGTCAGTCTTTGAACTTTTTCAACTCGTTCTCTGTTGTGCAGAGCTGGTCACTTCTCCATTCCTAAAGGCTGTTTATAAAAGTGACCTGACCGGATGAACACAATATATACCACTTCCAGGCACTTGAACCTTATCCCTCCATCCATCGACATTTTCCCATCTTCACCTGAATTTACAATTTTCTGGTTTCAACAAGAAATAGGGAGAGGTTGCAAGTTTGTAAAGTATCTAGAACGATAAATTGTGCAGCTATTTGTAGGTTTTTCACTTCCTTCTCAGGAACATTTGCTTGTGCAGATAGATCTATAAAATAAAACTGGGTACATTTATACGAGCCTTGAAAGATAACAAATTGGATGCATTTTAGGTAATAAAGTCACACTGGATAGATGTAGAAATAGTTGACAAATTTGCAGTCGTTTTCACGTACAACAAAAAACTGAATTATTACCCTTCCCCAGTAAAATCTGAACCAGTATTTGTCACAATTTTAATCTCACAGTTATTACCATCAAATGACAAGTTATGATTGAAGATTATATTTAGAATGCACTAATTATTATGCCAATGTTATGAACAAGTTTTAGTTTGTTTTTTTTATTTCAACTTCTTATTTGGAAATATAAAGACAAGAAAACTAGGCAGTGTTCTCTTTACTTAAAAGTAATTATTCACAGGGAAAAAACTGAAATATCTGACATAAAATTTCCAAAAGCTAATTATGTTTAACCAATTGAACGCATGCTCGTTCATGCACAATGTTAGTGCTGTTAATGTGTAATAATTTCTTGTTTATCAAAAAACAAGTTGTCATTATTGACAGAATATTTTGTGTTAGCTTTCTTTGTGGTGGTTAGGCTATAGCTACATCCTTTTTTATTTTAATCTTTTTCTGGCAAAACGAAAAAAAAAGGATCTGAAATGTTAAAAACATCCCAACCGGTTATTAGTAACACGCAAGGCTTATCTGTGTAACCATAATTCTGCATTTCAAGACTCAATTACGAGAAATGAAAGGGGGAAAAAATATGGGTGAGCTGTTAGTGTCATGGCATAAGGTTAGGGTGGGGACTATATGGTGTATAAAACGAAGGGTATTCATTTCATTGTGGACTTCTGGAGTGGCAAACGCCATTTTCCCATGTCGCCATGTTTCTTGAGGCATTTGGGCCGAGTTTTGTGCCATTTGCCCTGCTAGGCCAGGTCCTTGTTATCATTCCTTGTCCCGTGGCGATCTTCAGGAATCAGAGAATCGTAAAAAAAGATTTACCGATTTGTGGTTGTCACATTTATGGCAGCGCTCCTTTTATTGGGTCGCCTCATTTTTTGGCAAGTGGGAGGGGGACTGGCCCCCCAACAGGCCCCATCCTAATTATAGGGGCACGGGAACCTGCTTGGACACATGCAACAGGAGAGAGTCGTCACCTTGGGGGGTCCTTCCCTAGCTCTCTCTCAGATATCCCAAGGTAAAAAAAGGAGAAGAAAAAATATAATAGGATAGGTCGTAATCAATTTGAAGGTGTGCACTCAGTAATGTCGACCTCGGGGTCCTTGTCCCTTTCCATTGCCATTGGTATTGTGAAGATGAGGATCCGACATAGTAGTAACACTTGAAAAAAACTTCACCCTAATTCAAAATCCCCTTGGCTGTTTTAACCTCCAGCCAGAAAGTAGGAGTGAGCATTGAGATTTATGGGAGTATCCACTAAGATCTTAGATCTGATGACATGCATCTGTAGGTAGGGCCCTTTCAGCTGAACTGCAGGAATGTGTGGGGCCTTATTGTTTTGTAAGTTGATGCATGCATAATGTTTGTACTTCAAAATTCTCATTCTCCAAGTAGATTTGCTGGAATTATTACAAGAGGAATGATTTCAGAAATCATGCTTTTTATTAGTTTCCTTGCGAGAATATATTATAAAAAATGGTTCCACCTGAAAGTCACTATAGTATTTCCACAAATACCTGTAATTCCCCCTATACAATCGGACAAACAAAAACCTTGCCATGCTTTTCTTTTCTTGTCACTCCTTTTTGTGTAGCTTTGCTTGCGCTTTTATGCTTTCCAAACAAGAAATGTCCAAGAAAAGAGAGAGCCTGAATAAGTTTGTCAACATTTGCTTAAACTTTGTGCTTGGTATTTTCGTGTGTGTGAACACTTCCCCTTCTCAAAGCCCTTATAATGTACTGTAGGTACCTGTTTTCTACACGTTTCAGAGTGATTGATGAGACATTTAAATATTCTATTTAATGTAAAAAAATGAGTAGTGCTGAGATTGAGTAAAATTAACTGAGGGATTACTGTACCTGTACTTGCTCTTTTTGGGCTTAGAGATTTGGATTGCTGGGAAATATAGTTTGACAAAATAGAAAGAGTGGAGGAAGGGTTTCTTTGCAAGGTGTTTGCTATTCTTTATAAAGAGGGGGAGTTGGGGAAAAAGAGAGAAAAGCAGCATTGCCCCGTGTCGACCCCCTCCTCCCCCCTGTTTCCACCATGTTATTATGTGGAGTTTTAGGCATCAGATGTGTGCTAAACCCGCTGCTGCTGCTGCTGCTGCTGTGTGCACAAAAGCAGAATACCTGGCCCTGTTGCAATTATGGTCCTTATGGAAGATTCGACTGTATTATTTTTCATTGCATTCCTTTTCGGCTTTCCTCTTTGCAAACAATAAATAGCTGCAGTTACCGAAAAGCCTTTTCAGTGCGCCAATAAGGCAAGATTGTTGCAAACATCCTGATGGACACATTTTTATATATCTTCTCAAAGACAGTTAATTTGAACTTTTGAATTAACAGGTGGCTAAGCTCTTTTGAATTTGCCTTTTGGAGCTGTTCATATATGTATTTACGCATGCAACAAAAACAATAATTAAGCTTTGGAATTCATTATGTATTTTACTAGTTCACATTTTGGGTGTGCCAGTACGTAAGTAAGACATTTTATAGGAAATGTGATTGTGATCAAGATAAGAGCCAATCAGGGTAGTATTTCACTTTCGTAGAATGAATAGAAAAACGTGTTTTTGTGACTATAGCTTAATTGACCACTTTGCAAATGTTGCAACATTCAAGGAACACGTATTTAACTGCATTTAGTATATCATGAACCACGTTGGAAATTCTAGAACAAAAAATCTCAGGTTGAGAACAGCACTTTGAAGATGCTTTTGAGCCATATTTTCTGCTATCTACACTGTTGAAATTGCACGTTTCATGCCTAGAATGTCTAGAATATTGATGGATCACCTCTTTGTAAATGTGTTCTCTTCATTCTTTTCTCTTTTACCACCTAGCTGCATGGAGTACTTTAATGTATGAGGATGAAGTTGCATGGAAGTGAAATCTGTGACGTTTTTCTAACGGATTTTAGGCACAATACAAACGTCACTTTGTGCATTTCAAGTGAATCTTGCGAACAGATAATTCCAATTTTTTTATAGGCTATAGTATGAAGTACATAGTGCACTTACCTCCTATTCGTTGATGGAGGGGTGAGTGCATGCAGAATGTATTGAAAGAGATCATCCCTTCGTCCTTTCTTGCCCTATGTCCCCATATAGCATGCAAGGAATAAAGCAGAATCTCGTTTTGGATTGCTTTTTGTAGCACAAGGTTTTAAGACCTCCTCTTTTACCTCCTTGTATAATGTAGGCTATATACGACCCTTTCCTAGATTCACTGCACAAAAGAATTTTTCATAGCCATTTGGCATTTTCGAGTATAAGACCTGTATGCAGTGTACTCCAGGCCCACACTGAATCCAAGCTGGATTTCTATATAACCGTGCCAAAAAAGACATACCTTTATGTTCTTTGTGAAGCTTTCGGACGAGTTTTATGACATTCAACCCTCCCAAGACGTTTTATTATATTGCATATAAGCGATATTTGTTTTCTTGGGTCTGTCCCATGCAATATTTCACAATGCTGAATGATATTTTATATGGAAGCGCACCTTGAGTAATATTTTAAAATGCTGCCTATCAAATAGCAGTAAGGTCTTTATTCGCTATAGATTTATTTTTCAGAGAAAGAAATGTTTATTTGTTTCCTGTATTGCTGATCCTTTTTTATAGTTGTTTCTGATGATGGCTTGTGGCCGAAACTAGTCAAATAAATAATTTTAAAGCCAGTGAGAAGGGTGCTAAGTTGTTTTCCAGTATCTAATGACCTCACACCCACAACAGCATTATTTGAATGTTATTTTTGTCCATTTGTTTCAGAGCATTTGGAGATGTATTACAGAATTTACATT
>WWPM01024064.1:0-21643 GCA_023279145.1 Glomeris maerens | reverse complement strand
TAACTGAACAAAAAACCCAGAACTACAGGTTCGTACTTTTGTATACAGCAACAGAACGAACAAAATAATCATTTGTGTTTTTAATCATGTTTTATTGGTTTTTTAATTATTGTGCCAGTGCGGATTAGCGGGCGTCCGGATCAGCGGGGTCCGGATTACCGAGCTTATACTGTATATTTACTATCTAATTAGTATTGTAAAAACAGTTTTACGCGGGTATAGTTCGATCCAAGGCAGGCGACGTCGGCGCGCGGGTTCGAGGCTACAGCTCGCCGCCCATCTCCATGCCTTCGCAATCGAACTGGCTCCAAGTTTACTGAAACGCCTATCAAGAACTTGAGTAATTTTTAAAATTTTTAAGATTTCCTTAAAATAACGAAGAATTCGATATAATGGCGCTATTGCTAGCATCCAATCTACAAGGAATTATCGCATAATTTTTCCCTTTTCTCAAAAATTTTTATGGCGCGGGCAATTTTTTTTTTAAATTGGAAATGCGAATTTCACAAAACTCGGCGCGGACGGGGACGATAAACGTAGAATTAATTTTGCATGGCCTAAAATGTATATTATTATTTTAATACCCAACGGTTTTATTAAAATTTTGCTCCTCTATTTTCTCCAGTATAGTTAAAAATGTAATGGCTTGACCTAAAAGAAAATGCAGGGAATTTGAAATTCAAGTCTTGTATAAAGGGTGATTCAGGAGGAATAGTAAACATTTCAAGGGGTGATACTACATCACATTTGCAACCAAAAACGCCATATAACATATGGGGCAATTCGGCATGGTTGCTGAGATAATGCCGCGATTTCAATAAATATCGATATTTTGGTACCTTTGCCTATAAAAACGCCTGTATCTTCGAAACTATTAGTTGCATGTCAATCAAAAAAATTCCATTGGAAAGTCCATAAAATTTGGATGGGAACCGTGCAATTTCATTATTGTACCAACAGTATTTCAAGGTAGTATGTAGTTTCAAAAATGGTAAATGTCATTTTTCTTAAAATTGACGATTTAGCAAAATCGAATACCAAATTGTTCCATACAAAATTAAGCATTGTGTGATACATTATTTGCAGTTCATATGTACTTTTCTCCCAAACGGTAGATCGGAATGCTGTAAAATTTTGGCCATGGGTTCACTACTGTATGGTGCAGTTTTCATGGCATATAACACATTGTAGGTCATACGTACAGCTAGTTATGAGAGCCGCAAGAAATCGTCAATTTTAAGAAAAATGACATTTACCATATTTGAAACGTACTACATACTACCTTGAAATAATGTTGGTACAACAATGAAATTGCATGGTTCCCATCCAAATTTCATGGACTTTCCAATGGAATTTTTTTGGTTGACGTGCAACTAATAGTTTCGAAGATACAGGCGTTTTTATAGGCAAAGGTACCAAAATATCGATATTTATTGAAATCGGCATTATCTCAGCAACCATGCCGAATTGCCCCATATGTTATATGGCGTTTTTGGTTGCAAATGTGATGTACTATCACCCCTTGAATTGTTTACTATTCCTCCTGAATAACCCTGTATAGTTGCAATAACCACATATGTATATAATAATGATTTCATAATTCTGTTGAAACTTTGCAGCTTTTAAAGGTACTCACGTGACAGATAAGTGCTCTCTAATGATAATTGCGTATCATTTTCAACAGGAGTGCAGATGTTTATTACGAGATTAAATTAGTTGTTTACCAGCTTTAACTGCTGCCATGCAAACATAACTCCGTTTTATTGCACATTTTATTACTCTATACACCAAATATAAATAGTTTCCTAACTGGTTTGGCATCAGTCTCATTCTGATCGATTCTTGGGACAGAATCTTCTGGTAAGTTTAAATATTTCCAGTTTTATTATAGGCGTACAATATTAAAGCAGATTTCATCGCGCGAGAATTATATTGATGTTAAAAATTATAATAGTTAAGTATGATACGGCTGATTACTTATATACAGTCGATGATCATAACCGTCTCCCTCATATTTGTATTTTTTTGACCGACTTCCGGTTGGCCGATTCTGATTATTTTTCGCCCAAAATTAGGATGCTCAGTAAGGTTTGTAAAAATGCAGTAATTTCAATTTTTGGCCCATTCCAAATTTGGCAAAGGGCACTTTTGTATATCTCCGCAATGGGTTGGGATAAATAAAAAATTTCAACGGATTCTGAATCGGCTTTTAAAATTGTTGGCTAGAAAAAAAATCAGGAATTTTTCGTGTTTTTTTGAAATTATTAAACTAAAAAACTGTTGAAATATGGTATCAATAAAAACACAGAAGTGCGGCGAATTTGTTCGATTTTCAATATGGAACAGCATCTAGACCGTATACACGAAAAATACAAAATTGGTGTGAAAGTGACAAACAAGAATTGGCCTCGCTTGAGTATATTGGAGGTCACTTTTGTGTCAGTTAAAGGTCAACCGACGTGAAAACAGAAAACCTTTATTTATGGGAATATGTTCAATACAACCAGAGTGGGTAATGCCAAAGTTCCTCAAAATTAGTCCATCTGATGCTTAATTGGACCCAACAGAAATATGAATGTATTATAACTTTCTTCGCTTTTTACGAAATTAAGAGGCATCAGTAAACTTGGAATTTGTCTCAAATATGATGAAATGGTAATATTTGTGGCAGCAAAATGATTTGATAACTTCGCCTTTCAAATGCAGAATAACGTTCCAAATTGAAAATCTAACAAATTCGCCGCACTTCTGTGTTTTTATTTATACCATATTTCAACAGTTTTTTTTAGTTTAAAAATTTCAAAAAAAACCCGAAAAATTCCTGATTTTTTTTCTATAGCCAACAATTTTAAAAGCCGATTCAGAATCCATTGAAATTTTTTATTTATCCCAACCCATTGCGGAGATATACTAAAGTGCCCTTTGCCAAATTTGGAATCGGCCAAAAATTGAAATTATTGCATTTTTACAAACCTTACTGAGCATCCTAATTTTAGGCAAAAAATAATCAGAATCGGCCAACCGGAAGTCGGTCAAAAAAATACAAATATGAGGGAGACAGTTATTATCATCGACTGTACATTGCTACAATTGAAATAAACCATTCCTAAAAAACAAATAACTGATATTGCAGCATCCTCCTTTCTCTTGATTCAGAAAGCTGATATGAATATGACATGACCTCACAGAAAGTAATTAATCAGTGAAAGGTCCAAATATGTCTTATATTGATTCAGATCAACACCAAACAAAATCAACAGTATATTCTGTTTTTAATTTGTTCAAGAGTATATCAATCACAACAATATCGACAATAACAAAAACCGATGAGACTGTTTGGTGAAACAATACCAAACACAAGGGTTTTTAGATCTTTGAGCGACACATACCTCAAAATTCCTATCAAGTAATCCGATCGTATATTATATTTGGTTATAGGTTATACTGCGTTCACTCTACCTAAACCTCAAGTTTCGAAGGGGGTGAAAACGGAAGGGGAGAAAAGCAGTTGTAATCCTCTGGTATTAATTTGCCTCTAGGGAATCCCATTGTTCAGAAAACCTGAATTTTTTCGGAGAATCAGAGGAAGAGTCAAAACTAAAGAAGAAATTCTGGTTTTCTGAACAATGGGATTCCCTAGAGGCAAATTAATACCAGAGGATTACAACTGCTTTTCTCCCCTTCCCTATCCACCCCCTCAGAATTTTAGGTTTCGGTGGAGTGAACGCAGTGTAAGTTAAGTTACTTTTTTATACGTTAGTTATGTTCGGGTAGGTTTAGGTTGAACGTGGCTATACATTAGGTTAGGTTTAGGCTAGGGTTAGATTAGGTTTTTAATAACTAGGAAGGAAACTGGAACAGTGGGATTGTTGGAAAATTAATAGTGTTTCGAATTCACACTTGCACTAAAGAAAATGGTGCACCTCAGCAATGTAATTTTTTGCTCTTTCTTACAAAATGTTATTTGCGTCAATTGGAAATTTCATTTGACCTATAATTATGTGAAACATATCAACTGTCAGTTGCCTACAAATAGGACTTATAGCAGCTTGTTCAATAAAATAGTGGTTTTAATCGTCAAAAGCAGGTGTGAGTAGTGTAGGAGGGTGATTGAGCGACAAACAACCTTCAAACGTCCTTTGACCTTGAAAATACCATCTGGCGATCACGTGACTACCATCCCCTTTTTCCCCACCCACTTTGATGACGTCATTGGGGGGGGGATTTAACCGAATAATAGGAACACTCCATTTATTAACCAATAGGAATGCATTAACCATATTTAGGTCACGCCTTCTTTAATGGTCGGAAAATCAAATTTTGGGCTATTTCTCTCCTTCTTGAAGCAAATATGACCTTGAATGACCTTGAGGAGCGTTGCATAATATGTTGAAGATGACTGACAGGAACAATCGTTGTCACTTTCCCTGCAGTACACGCTTGGTGTGCAATTGCCATGGTTGCGCCCGTTTTTCATCTTCTTTGCAATACACGTTGTGCGTGAAATTGCCAAAACTAATAAATTTATTGCCGCTTCTCTGCTTCGTTTCACTTAAAAGTTGCTGTGTTGTACTAATTTCAATGTCCTCTTCATCTTACTAATTTGAAATTTTGCTCTAGCTATTGTATTTGCCAAGTTAGGTTTCGGATATCCTTGTAGGAATTTGCAAAGGTCAAATATTTTGACACCACTGGATAGAGCACACCTGACTTAGTATCACTGCATACTCAGATTCTTGATATATGTCAAAAAGTAAAAGTTTTTGGGGGTGCAACGGACTTTACTTCCACCCTCTATATAAAATTCACATAACATAATGAATTGAAATTTTATTTCCAACGTTTTATAATCTACATACTCATAAGGTAAACTTAAAGGAACTAGAGAATTCAAATAAGAATGTAAAAAAAAAACCTTGTTTTTGTTAATGATTATTTCAATTCTCAAGTCAGTTTTACTCCATTTGAAACTGGATAAATGTGTTTAAACTCAAAAGGCAAACTTTACTGAAGTCCACTGCCTCATATATCTCAAATTTAGGATTAATTTTTAATTTTTAAAATATGGTTCCTCTAAAGAGGAGAGGTTGCAGTGTTTGACTCGCAGATCCTCACAAATCTTTTGTGGGTGATATCCCTAAGTGGGCTGAAGGGGTTCACCAATTATGTGGATGCCATGAGCAATGGTCATCGAGATTTTGACCATTGAACTTTGGGGGGTTTTCTTGGACTGCAATATAATGCACTTTCATCGCACTCTCTGCCGTTCGTTATTGTGGCGTAGTTGGATAGGCAGCTGTCTGTGATGCAGGTGATGGCAAGTTCGAATCCTACTACAGCTTTCTTTTTTTGCATCAAATTGCTTTATTTTGCAAGTTGTACTGGCAAAAATGATTTTCCAAAATTTTGTTGTGATCAATGTGATTTTTCATGCAAAAAACTATAAAAAGATTGTTTTGTAGATTAATGTTGTATGCATAAGATTAGATTTTTGCATACAATTATCAAGATATACCAATAACATAATTAGAACAGTTGTCATTTGCATGAAAAATCACATTAATCACAACAGAATGTTCGAAAAGTATTTTTGGGCAGTACAACTTGCACAATAAAGCAACTTCATGGAAAAAAAAGAAAGTTGTAACAGGATTCGAACAAGCCATCACCTGCATCACAGGTAACTGCCTACCCAACTACGCCACAATAACGAATGGGAGAGAAATGTGATGAAAGTGCATTATATTGCAGTTTCAAGAAAACCCCCAAAGTTCAATGGTCCAAATCTCGATGACCATTGCTCACGGCATCCACATAATTGGTGAACCCCTTCAGCCCATCTAGGGCTTTCACCCATAAAAGATTTGTAGGGATCTGCTAGTCAAACACCACAACCTCTCCTCTTAAGTTAACATTTTTAATTGCCATTTTCCGGTTATGCAATGCAACGGGATATATGACAGATGTGCAGGTGCAATGTGAAAACAATAATACAAATAATAATGGCAAAAATGACTTGAAAATCAGAGTAAACATTTCTTTGTTTCCACCCTCCCACAATCGCCCGACTTTGGAATTCTCTCACCCACCAGTATGCATCGCTATCAATATCTTTGAATTACCAATCTATTCTCAATTTAGTAATTGTTTTTATCCCCTCCCCTCAAAACTCAATGAATCTTCTATTCTCTTAATAGGCTTCAAACTCAGCTTCGCGGTAAGGTACTGCAGCCTGTAATTGTGTATTGATTGTACGCATAAGTACACAAAATCATTTATATCCAAAATTTCTAATCGAATTATAGTTTATTAAAAATTCCATGCACAGACTAACCTGACTGCATTCTGTGATCATGGAAATTATTATTACAATTTTGAGGATTTGTGCTTCATAAGCAACAGTAGGTTATCCTTCCACTCAATTCCCATATAACCAACTGCTACTTTTCAAGAATTTGGGAAGTTAATGTGGAGCCAAGGAACCATAGTGCCAAACATTCGAAGTAGTTGGCTGTTCGAATTTCGAGCGTTTTCTAACATTTCACGCATTTGCAATATGCATGTATAAATGTTTAGCTGTAGTATGGCTGCAAGGCACACACCTGCTGCAGTCATGCAAACCAGTGAAAGGCGAGTATGTACATTGCATGGCTGCAGCATACCTGCTGAATGCATGCAAGTTGCAGGTCTGCACATTGCAGTTATAAGGCATGCATATCGCATACTTAAAATTGAAGTTTATTGCATACATGCACCACACAGCCATGCTACAGCTATCTGCAGTTTGGCAACTTTGCGGCATGCATGCCACATGCATGTGATATACTAAAATTTTTGTTAGGGAATTGAAAATACAAAATACAAGATGGCGCGTAGACTAAATAATGGGCATTTACAATTGCCCATAAAGCACTTTAAATGTAAATATTAAGGCAGGTTCGGGCTGAGGTTAGCCGTTTTGACCCTGGTGGCTCAACTTGGACTCACCCCTGCAGAGAAGGGGAAAGCATTTTTTATTGCGTAACTATATAAGATAGCGGCAACATACCTCTCTCCGTGGATGCCCCAAGTGGGCTCAACTGACCAGGCGATGCCACTACATCCAATACACATAGTTTAGCCACAGGGCGACGGAATGTGCCATGATTGGTCTTCACCTCAACTACCCTAACCAAACCATCCTTGCCCGGAAATATTTTGTCAACAATCCCTCTAGGCCAGGTGTTTCGTGGAAATAAAGAATCCGTCATGACGATGAGGTCACCTAGCTTAATCGGATCTGTAGAGGTCACCCACTTCTGCATTCTGAAAAGGGTTGGCAGGTATGCTCTCATCCAGCGCTTCCAAAACATGTCGGCTAGGTACTGCGCAGTTTTCCACTGTTTCCGCAGGCAGGGTTCTTGGGCAAAATACGTGGTTAGACCAGGCGCTCCACAAGAAGAACCAATCAGGAAGTGGTTAGTCAAAGCCTCATCATCGGTGGGGTCCAGTGAGACATGTGCCAGAGGGCGGCTATTGACGGTGTTTTCGGCCTAACAAAGGAATTTCAGTAGAGTATCCAACTTAGGCTTTCTTTCTTTTAGGACAGCATTTAATGCAACCTGCACTGATCGGACTAATCGTTCCCAGCTACCACCCATATGTGGGGCTTGTGGTGGGATGAAGGTCCACTTGATGGCTTGTACGGAAAAGAAACCTTGCATTTTATGCAAATCAAGCTCTTGGATAGTTGTTGTCATTTCTGTGTCCACTCCCTTGAAATTTGTTGTATTACCAGAGAAAAATCTCTGCTAGGCATCCCCTTCTAGCAATGAAGCGCCGCAGTGCCATTATGGTGGAGTCTGCTGAGAGGATTTCGGCTATTTCCAGATGAATAGCTCTTGTCGTTAGGCAAGTGAAAAGGGCTCCCAATCTTTTCTCATGGCACCTGCCAATTGTAATTTCCATTGGACCAAAATAATCTAAGCCAGTACAGGTAAACGGTCTTTGAAATGCCTTGAGCCTGCAGTCTGGAAGAGGTGCCATTATTGGGATTCTGCAGTCATTCCAGGTTCTTTTTACTGCTGCTCACATCTGCGGGATCCAAAATTGCTGCCGCAAATCATTTAGAACTCGTTCATAGCTATGATGCCCTGCTGACTCATGAGCGTGCTGGAGCAGCAAGCGAGTATGCGGGTGCACTGGTTCTAAAATGATTGGCTGTTTTGTTTATAGTGCTATCTTGGCGTTCGTTAGTCTGCCACTAACTATTAAGATACCATCAATTAACATTGGTGTGAGCTGATTTAGGCCATTTTCTTTAGGCAGAGGCTTCTTGTTCTTGGGTGCATGTTCTTCTTCCCTAAAAGCGTCCTTCTGTGAATGCTGCAACCAATATTTTTCTGCTCTTTGCATCTCTTCTGCCTTTAGCTCCCCCTTCTGTGAAAATTCTTCGAGACATTTTCGGCACTTGTCGATGAAGCGAAACATCCACGCTGTGGTGCATATTAAGCAAAACCGTGAGGAGAAGTGGATGATATCGGGGATGGTGTTGAGTCCTCATTAGCAGAGGCCCCTAATTTCCCTTTCATTTCAAGCTCGTCCAAATCTGCTAACAAATGAGCAGTTTCTTTGGGCCAGTCAGCCTTGTCCTTAGCAAAGAAAGGCGGTCCAGTAAACCATCGGCTTTGGTGGTTTAACTTGATTAATTTTCCATCTCTGGTGGCATCATCAGCAACATTTTCTTTAGTTGGCACCCAGTGCCAGCTATTGATTTCTGTCAGTTCTTCTATCTCGGCTATACGTTGCGCTACAAATGGCTTGAAGGTCCGAGCATCAGAGCGGATACAACAGAGCATCGTTTTGGAATCTGTCCAGAAATGTATGGATTCAACCTTGATTTCATGTTTCTTGATGATTGTTTCTTCCAGTCGGCTAGCCATGACCGCTGCTTGCAGCTCAAGGCAAGGGATTGAGACTGGTCTGAGAGGTGCAACTTGTGTCTTGGCAATGACAAACATGATGTTCGCTTGGCCTCGCATTTCAGTTCTGAAGTACGCAACAGCTGCCTAGGCTTTCTCGCTGGCATCACAGAATAAGTGTAATTGAGTTTGACAGTGGTCATCGTTATTGGGTGTGTAACAGCGCGGAACTTTGGTGTGGACAATTTCTTCTTGCTATTTCCGCCATTGCTTCCACCTAGGCCACATTTCAGATGACAGTTCATCATCCCATCCTAATTTTGCTCTCCAGGGGATCAAACAGAGACATAACAAATTTCAAGACTTCCCGCTTTGTAGGTCTCTTGTTGCAGGTGACTGCCTGATCAATTTTTTTAATACGTAGGTTGAACGACAAAGCATCTTTATTTGGGTCCCATGCCAGTCCTTGTACTGTTTCTATTGGCATATCGTCGTGGGTTCCTAGGGCTTTGGTACCCGAGGTTCTGAGCTCCTCTGGAATTTGGGCAAGGACCTCTTGTGAACTTGCAATCTATTTCTTTCTATGGAAACCTCCCAGACTGTTAACTTTGATGACATCTTGAATGAGCCTAATAGCTTCTTCAGCTGTGTTGCAACTGTCGAGGTAGTCATCCACATAATGGCTGGTTCTTATGGCCTTAGGTGCATCTGGGAATTCCACACTAAGGTCCCTGGCATTGCAATTCTTGACAAATTCTGCAGAATAAGGAGAGCAAGCAGCACCAAAGATCATTGACTTCATCTCCATGACTTTGGGAGGCTGACGTCTTTCCATCCCCTCCATAGGAAATGCTGAGAGGCTCTATCTTCTTCCTTGATTTGGATATAAGGAAAGAAGTCTTGTATGTCGGCACCAAACCCAATGGCATGTTGTCTAAATCTGAACAAGACTGCTGGCAATGGGTTCAGTAGGTCAAGCCCTTTTAAGAGTGCGTCGTTAGAGCTTAGGCCTTTGATTTGGCCGCAGCATCAAATACAATACGGAACTTTCCTGGTTTGTTTCGTACTGCAAAGTGTGGCAGATACTATGTCTTTGGTTCTCTCAATTCAGCTTCATGGGGCATTAATTTTCAAGCACATCCTTTGGCAATGTAGGATTCCATTTGTTGGCAGTAATTCTTTGCAAACTCTGGGTCTTGATCCATCTGCTTCTCTACACTATACAGTCTATGGAGGCCCATGTCATAACTATCTGTCAGGCTGCTGTCATCCTCCTTCCACAAAAGTCCAGTTTCCCACTGACCATGCCCTTGGGTAGTATGGGGTGACCGTCTTGTGGTTTCTTCAGCAAGCTGCTGCACTCGTCTATCTTGTCGACTGCATGGCTTATCTTGATGAGCTCAAACTCCAAAGTCATCCATATTCAAGGAGTTCTTTACTAATATATTTAGCTGCTCATATTTTTCATGGACGGAAATATGCAGAACAAAACCTGCATCCACTCGGTTACAGTACGGGGCCATTTTTCCATGCACAACCCAACCTAGCTTGGTTCTTGTTGCAACAGGTGCATTCCTAGGGCCTTTCACAATTTCTCTTGCAACAGTAAGGTAGATGCTGTCTGGACAGAGGATGATGGCCAGTCTAGCATCTTTCTGTGAAGCAAGGTCTTTTTGGTCCAAGTGCTTCCATTGCTTGGCCATCCTGGTTATGCCAATGCTTTGGACAGGCAACTTCAGATCTTTGGTAGTTCTGATGTCTTCTATGATGTAGGATTCATGGCAAGAATACCCTCTTATTGTCAAGGAGACTCGCATTGACTCTACATCTGTAGCTATGATGCTGTTGGTCCATTGAATCTTTAGCAAAGCCTTTTGATCTTGAAGCCCTAATTGCTTTGCAAGAGAGGCATCCAGCATCGACACAGTTGCAACTTCATCAAATAATGCGTAAGTCTCTTTTTCAACACCAGTTGGACCCTTGAGGTATACCTTTGCCACTCGGAGCAGGATTGTACCTCCACCAGTCACTTGTTGGCATGTCCAACCACTTTGGAAGAGGACGTCTCTGTTGTCTCTTTTACATTTGTATGCAGTGAAGGATGGTGACTGCGGCTGCACCCTTCCTTGCTGCATTGTTTGCTCTGCTTGCAAGCCCGAGCTTAGTGACTTCCTTTAGGCAGGAGAAACACAATTTCTTTTCCTTCATCCAATTCCACTTGAAGTCTACATCCTCGGCATCAAACTTTCGACGCACGTCTATCTTGTGGCCAGAGCCCTTACAAAATGAACAGCCAGTCTGGCTACTGGGAGTGGAGTTTGTAGTTGTCAGCATAGTTGCTTTCTGACTTTTATCTTTCTTTCCTTGGGCAGAATCCGAATTAGCAAGGCGACTGATGTAACCTGCCGTGTCGGCTTGTATTTCAATCCTGTGAGCCAAATCTTTCAGTGTGACATTACCGGACTTTTCTGCAACTCTTAGACCCCAACTCATCTTCAGGTGACCAGGTAGTTTGTGGGAACTCTCTTCCAATATCTGTGGGTTGGAAAGATAGCCATCTTTCCCCAGAGCCTCTATTGTGGCAACCAAGTTCACCACTACATTTGCGAAATTGACGAGGGTTTCAAATTTCCCTTTCTTCGGACTTGCCAACTGCCTGGTTTTCTCCATCAAACTGCTAATGATGTGCTCAGGGCGACCAAATCGTCTCTCCGAAAGATCAATTATTTTGGGGAGGTTCTTTGGTGACATCATCATTGCCTTCACTGTTTCTCTGGCTTTGCCTCTCAGGGATTTCTGGAGACGCTCCATGTTCTCGGCAGGTGAGAACGCACAGAGATCTGTAGACTTTTTGAAGGCTGCTATGAAACTTAGCCATTCCTCAGGGTCTCCTGAGAACTGTGGTAAATCTTTGCCAGTTGTCTGTCTGGCAAAGAATTTCTCCATCCTGTCCTTGGTTGCAAGGAGTTGGAGGCCCATAGGCTTTTCAGGTGATAGCTGATGGTTAATGCAGCTTTCACTGTACTTAGGATTTTTACTTGTGGCATTAGCTGTCACTGCAGAAGGTGGTCCGCCTTGACGGACCAGAATGTAGATGGCTCAGGTATTAATTAAAGAATTTCCGACGGACCACAGACCATCAAAATTGAGTAACTTGCTTTTTATTTGACCGCAGATAATTTTTGCTGCTACTCAGCTTCAAAGTTTCTTAACAACTGACTTTTCAAAGTGAAAATACAAAATACAAGATGGCGCGTAGACTAAATAATGGGCATTTACAATTGCCCATAAAGCTCTTTAAATGTAAACATTAAGGCAGATTCGGGCTGATGTTAGCCGAGGTGACCCTGGTGGCTCAACATGGACTCACCCCTGCAGGGGGGGGAAAGCATTTTTTTGTCTAACTATTTAAGATAGCGGCAACACTGATATTGGATAAATATAATAGACTAGCTAGCTCCATTTGAGTCGAAATTTTGTGGCGGAACTGTTATGAGAATTATACAAAGAGAAGCAAATGTCTCTAAACTTGAATCTCGTGAACCCAATGATTTTCACGAATACTACATATAAGGGTATCTCGGTAACCACTAACAGTCATCGAAATCGGTGTTATTTACAATATGGGTATGTGTAATGTGAGGTATACGAGTTGTACGGATATGCGATTGAAATGCAACTGACTTTTATTAGTATGAAAATAATATGAATCGAATGAAAAATATAACTACATGGCGCTGTTCTAAATACGAGCATTAATACAAGAACATATATACATGTTTACTTTGAGAACCTTTCAGTAATCAGCGACAGATATTTTTATTTTACAGATCATTATATCGAGCTTGAGAATGAAGATTATCTGGTTGCTTCTGTGTTTCTTCACCCTACTTGGTAATTATTATCAACAAATTTAACAAATCCTGAATTCCGTGATTTAAGAAGCTTGGATCTTTAATCTCCAATTCCAATTTATCCTGAAAATATCCGAGGACGTATAGAAAATCTGCTCAGAATTCAGGACAAAAATAGCATGTAACATGTCAAATTGCACATTTTTAAACAAATATTTCATTGGGAATGCTACAAATTCAATACCACTTAATGGCTTTGAACGTCATGACATGCTATATGAAAATTAGTTTCTCACCAGTTTTTAGATTATTTGCTTGAATTAATAACACCACGCAGGCACTATCGAATATTAGTGCGATTTGACATTGAAACTGCATCATAATGAATTTCAAATTGGTAAGAAACTATTTCAACAGTTTCTTACGATTAATTGCCAGTGTTTAATTGATGTGCTTTATTTTAGGTCCGGACAACATCCACTTTGCTTACGCACAGAGTGCAGGTAATTAACCCATTACCTACCACAACTCAACTAGCATAAAAAATATAATTATGCTTGCATATTTTGAACTATAGTGGTTTATAAACACTGGAAAAAAATATTTGGTTTACCCCAAATACATGGATTTGAAATAAAGTGGCGTCCCTTTTTAGGGACGGCGGGAAGATTGAACATTTACCTTATATAACTAAATAATTTTTTTCCTGTGCGAAAAACGTTGAAGTCATGAAAACATATCTATAAGACTAATTTTTAACAACAAACTATAGTACCTGCTATTTCATTTGCCCTGTTATAAGTAAAATAGGTGTTCCTAAAAGTTGAGAGAATGTGGATTTTTCTGGATTTTTTATTGAAAAACAATGCAATAAAAAAGAAACTAGATGATCCTAATAAAAGAAAATGTACTCTTTCCAGTGGTACTAAAATAAATAGAATTGGAGGCACCCTTTGGAGATATTTCAGTTTTATTATAGGGTACATGTTGTCAAAGAATGGCTAAAACAGCATGCGAGATAATTTTGATGGTAATTTCAGCCTAAATTGCGATTCTTGCAGTGTATTGTGAGAATCGGCACTTTTTTTCTCGTGTCCTCTGGCGTTGTAGCTAATCTTGATGAGCAGTGGAAATATTTCAAACTTTGCAAAATTCGAGCAGCCGAATCCGCGGGTTGGAGGGTCCTCCACGGTAATGGCTGCGGTGCCTCCCATTTTTTATATTTGGTGCTAAAACTTGACAGATCTTCATTTGAAACATACATGTACATCTGTACCAAATTTCATCAAAATTGGAGTTGGTCGAGCTGAGACCACTGGTCCACTTGACATGGAATGACCCATAGGTGAACCGTTGTAGGAGGGCACATGGACTCCAATACAATTTGAGTTTGGTTGCACTGGTTACTTTGAAGTGGGTTATAGATTCTCAATTTCACAGAGTAATTTTAGATTGGTTGCTTGTATAGCGTTTTTCTAGATATTAGTAGCAATGTGGCAAGAGTATTGAAAAATCGAGTGAAATAGCGAAAGTGCTATTATACCACGGTCCCTAAAAAGGGACACTATCATTTTATGGCAATAAAAAGTTTAAAATAAACACCCCACCAGAAATAATATTTTCCAGTATAGTGTAAGGCCTAACCAACTTATCCACATTGCCAATTGATTTATTTACAAATTAGATTTTATTTTATTAACAATAATGTAAAAGTTTGCAAAAAAACCAGTCTTATATAGAAATTTTGACACTACCTGAGATCTAATTGGGGCAGGAAATGCTAAAAGTGGTGACAAAATGATAAAACAATGATCTAACAACGCGTTCAACAGATAGTGAAAGCAGTGATCCCACCTGGAAGCTGGAAATAAAATTTTTAATGACGTCTCTAAAAAGGGACTGTGGTAGATAACGGGTTAAGATCCAAGTCTGAAATGGTTTTTAACATTAGGCCCCATATAGTTAATTAATAGATTCCCGTCTGGAAATCTACAAAAATGGATGCGCGCGCGCGGTTTTTATGTTTATTTTTTATTCTAAATTGCAATTAATTTGAACGCAAAGTGGCGCTGAAACCTCGTCACGAAGCCCCAGCCCCTATCATCATCACGAAATCTTCAATAGTTTTGCCTATAAAACGATTTGACTCGCGTTTCTGCGTGTTGATGCGGACACGGGGTAGAGTTGATGCTTTTTCAGTCGTATTTTAAAAAATAAAAATTCTATTTTGCTTGAAAAAAACCGGTACGCCTTATATAAGTTTTATATTTTTGACCATATTTTGGCGAAAATGAATTTATTACCAATAGTTTCATTTCGTTTATAACGCAATACATTATTATAATAGACTATACATATTGATGCCTTCTGAAAGATATAAAACAATTATAAGTTCTGATCCTATTTCTCATTTAGGCAAAGTCTACGATATAACCCCATTCATGAACTCAATTGCTATCAATGGTAAGTTTTCAGAATTTTATCGCAAAATGTCTTTTTAAATGACAGAGTTTCAAATAATTAATACGACTTTCTACAGGGCAGCTTCCTACGAATTTGGAACTGGATTTGAGCGCATTATTTGGAGGGAAAACACAAGGTATTGTCATTCATATAGCCATTCGTGTTACGTCTGATATAGATGAAGGAGAGACCATTTTGTAACTCAAAGGAAGGGAGGATCCTTTCAAAGTGTGACAAGGGAGGGGATTACTAGAATGTGATGCCACACAGATCAGTTGTTAACTGAAACATGCAATTTTAGGAATGCACTTTAATGACGTGCGACAATTGTGTAACTTGGGGGTGGAGGGGGTCCAAAATGTATGAAAAAATGTGATGTGAGAGACTGATAGTAACAGTTCAGATCCACATTAGGTGGTACGTGGTACACATTATCATTTTATGCCATGGTGTTAGTTAAATATTTGTTAAATATACTGAAACTCGCACCCAGCTAATGAGGAAACTGTTGTGTATTTTGAACAACAGTATTTATTTCAGAGGAACAGTTAGAGTTGCAGGTAACCAGAACTTAGAAAAGACAACTGAACTGTAATAACATGAGGAGTAGCAGTAGTAGTCATTCAGCAGTCAGATACAGAAGTGCCCAAAAAGGGGAAAAGTCGAAGTATATATAACAGCTATTAATTATGCATGTATAATAACGAGTAACAGATTGCAATACAACGCAATAACAAGAACAAACAGGTTGTGTAACTTTCCTGGAAATAATCCCCTGTGACCTTGCGCATATCTAACAAAGAAACCATTTATAGTTGAAATGAAAACACATTGAGATGCTGTGCAAGCAGTCACACGTTAAAACAATAATGCTTATACTACGCAGAGAACGATATAGGTATACCTTCACACCCCTTCTCGTTACCTATACTCTGTATGTTTCTGACAACACCTTAACACTTCTGACAGACGTTGGCATTCGCTAGACCTATACTCCGAGTACATCAGCTATGAACTGGGTGCTCGGCCTGTAAATGTGTTCACGATCGAGAACTTCTGCTAGCATCTTTCGGATTTGGTGGTGGATAATGTTTATGGGCTTCATCCTGGCTGTGCTGCGATCTGACTCGATGATTGTCTTCATTTAGCCATTGCATTTCACGGGTTGCCACAGAAGCAGCAACATATTCTGTCTCTGTTGCAGACTCCCAATCTGTTTCGTTGGGTTTTCTACTCGTCAGGCGCTAAGGAACATCACTACCCTTTCTAGATTAGAGTAAAGTTGCAATGGCTTGCCTGTAACGCGTTTTGCTTGTCATCTGGGGGGAGACTCACATCTTCTCAATGTTTGTTTGTCTGGCTGAGTATAGTGAGGAACCGTCACCTTCTCGCTCCGCTTTTATTCCCAGATAGTGATTTTAAGAAACTTCGTCCAGATCTTCCCTCTTCAATTGCTTGTATATAGATACATGACCAACTTCTGTGTCCGACATGCTCTTTGCTATGGCACATAAATTGGAATTGATTATTTTATTTGGAACTTTGACTTGGCTTTTACTATAAGCAAATTTCGTGAGCGCTCCACTTGAGTATAACTCTTGCACAACATCCAAGGTGTTATATGGTAGCTAAAGAAGATCTGTGCTTAACAATTCGTGATAATTTTGCAATGATTACGTCATTCATGAATGAACACGCCATCAAAATATACTACATGTAAGCTCTACATTGCATGTATATTATCAACGAAACAATGTTGCATAAAACTAGATCATATTTAGTTTTGTTGTGGCTAAATTGTAATTCATGTAATTCTAGGATTATACACGTTTCCAAATCCGTGGGTAATCGACCTGGATGCTCTCGTTGGCAAAGCTCTACCAGGTTATAGCTAATTTCTGAAAAGGAATTAATTATCATTTCTGTTTTTATAATATATGATTGAAATTTCAGGGAGAGGCCAAAACACAATCCCTGTTGATCTCGTATCGCAAGGTAAACTTTAAATTCAATAATATCACCCAGTAGGCATCTGATTCATGACATATAATTGCTAATATTTCACTTTATTAGGCATACCAGCTAACTTTCAACTCGATCTTGGCAAATTGTTCGGTGAGAATCGAAAAATTATGATGTCTAGTTGAAATGAGGCAATAAGAAAAATATTGAATGTCTTCATAGGCTATAATCACAATTATAGTTATCAATTTAATGATGTAATGTGGCTATATTTACTTTAACAGGTGGAAAAATATTGCCGACCAGGTTGAATGTAGACTTGTCTAAGTTATTTAGGGAGACAGCGCCAAGTGAGAATTTCATGCATACATTTAATTTTGTACATTTGTGATATGAGTGACAATGTTTTCCTCTTGCAGACCAATATCAAATGGACCTGAGCTTTTCGTCTTTTGCCAAAATTATTTCATCAAATCGTAAGTAATTTTGCATTGCATTTGCATTGTTCTGCCATAATGACATCATGTTTATTACTTTTAGAAAATCAGCCACTTTCTCCGCAATTCATAGATTTTGTGGAATCTCTAAGTACAATAATTAGAATGATTTGCAAACAAACAAAATTCACAAAATAACCAACAAAAATTGGATTTCCAATAGGCAATGGGCAACTTGATCTCGCACCTATATTTACAGCCAGCTCCTCTGTCACCACAAATACTGTTGGTAATAAACATTATTCTTTTATATCATTTATTAATTTATTTCGTCACAATGTATTTATTAGCACTGGAAACTATTTGTTTTCTAAGGTTACCATTTTAACACTCAAAGCCATTTTCCCATTTAGATTATATGCTGAAATTTCAAACAGGATTTTCACAATTACTGTTCCCTTAATTAATAGATAATCTTGCGCATTTTCAGTGACCACAGATCCTTTGACTCTACTGTTGCGACTGATCGATCAGTTTGGTACAGGATATGGAGGTATACATTGGAAAAATTCAAACAATAGCTATCAATATCCAGAATTTAATTCGTATTTTCTTTTCTTTCCAGGCTCAGATAGAGACCTTCTTGCCATCTTGACAGCTTTCCTTAATAGTTTCAAGTTCAAAGCAGGTTACAATATCTCCCATTTTACATACTGCAAAGGCTCTCTCTAATTTCCAAAGGCCTTTGCAGTATAGCCTAATAATAATCCGATTTCATGGTAAAAATTTGCTTTAATTTCTTTTGTAATTAGGCGTTAACAAGCAGTTTCTAGTGCAACTCGACACAGCCATTACGGCATTGACACTAAGACTGCCTTGTAATATATACTTTATTCTGTTGACATTTTCCTACTTTATATGGTGTAAATATATGATTTTAAAATGATTTAGTATCACTGGATGACAGGCAATCTTTGATTCTTGGCCTTATTGCTGAAATAAGTGGAGATGCTTCAATTGGTTACTTCACATAATTTCTGTCATATTGTTTGCTGCATTTCAAAGTGGATTATGGTTTAACAAGATTTGATTTGCAGGAGGTCGTCCGAAATTAGCCAAATTTTTCATTGATATCATCAAAGATTTGAAATTAACTGGAAATGGTAATGAGAATTGCACTATTCCACTGCAAACTAATTTCGAATCATTCTTCATTTTCCCAGATCAAGATTTCTTCGAAATTCTAGTTCATATTGTAGACAGTTTCACAAGAATTCCTTCAGGTAAAAATTTACACACTGACATTTGGTATAAGCTTCATGAGCTCCTGGTAATAATTACTTTACAATTTCACGGGTTTACAGACAACGTCAATGATTTGTATTATATAACAACTTCAGTATTGCGAATACTCAGAACTCTGCCAAAAGGTAATCTACTTATAAACCGTGGTGCTGATTTATTTTCCACTGAATAAGGAGTATATTATGGCTAATTAGTAATTATAGTAGAACTTCTAAATTTATATACCTACTGTTCAATTAAGACAAGACACGAGTTTGTTTCTATTTATTCAACAAATACATACATTTCTAGTCATAATTATTAGTGTGAAAAATACTGTTTTGTATTAATTTTGTTTCAATTTATTCAACAAAAATATTTCAATGAATCAATAACCATTTTCAAATATATTTCCAATAATAATATGATGAAAAAATTCTGTTTTACATTAGATAAGCAAATCTCATTGACGAGGCTTGTTCTGGAAATTGCTGACCGGTTAAGAAATTTCCCCAATGGTAAGAGATTGAATATTTTCAGTTGCTAAATAATAGTCTGTCCATGTAATATGTCATAATTTACCTGGTTATTGGCATCTTTTCTAGTTGATGGAAGGTTCCTCGCGTTTATTCCCAACTTGCTAGTAACACTATCACAAAAATCACCAGGTATGCATGCCTTGCGGCCGGTTCAACATAAAATAACGAAATAGTTGGTCTTATCATCATATTTTATCCAATTAAATTTTTCCAAGTACGATATGACAATATTGCAAATTTTACATGCATGTTTGTACCTCTTTCAGATACATATATCAAGATTCTTCCTGGTGTTCTCAACAACATAGATAACTTGGCGAGAAATTTCAATGGTAAAAGTGCCTTTGATGGTGCATTATTAAATACGTATGATTATAGTTACATTTTGTGCTTTGTTCTAGTATTTTATTTCACATATTAAAACGGCGATTATTTTCAAATATCTTACAAAATTAGGCGTTTAAATATCTGACCAATCTAATGATTTTTTTCCAATTTGCCTAAATTGTTACAACCAGTTTTTTGTAATTAACTAGTAATTTAATGATTTTCTACAGTTTCTGCTGTTAAATATACAGATTTTAGGTATTTATGTTCCATATAAAGTATGCAGGATAGTAATTATGCAATAACAATTTGCAGTTACTCCGGAGCAGTTGGAGCAAAACCTGATCAATTTCGTAGTGACCTGGACTGATAAACAAATATGTATGTAACAACATTGCTAGATATTTCATTACTGCACGTAACTAATCATTATTATTGATCACAGCTCCAGAATTAACAAAGGTTTTGAATCAGATTACCAATGCGGTTCCAAGCCGAGGTATATATAACATGATAGAAAATGATTAAAAATCTAAACATTTTGCATTAATGAAACTGACAATCTTTGCAAACCAGATCCTGCTTTCAAGGCAGTGCTGGACGAAATCATCAATTACATGGCTTATTTACCACCAGGTATTAAATTAAACATAAAGTAAATGTCATTTGAAATTACTATAACGGAGTTGTATGATGAAAATCAAGGAGGTGCTACATCTCTTGCTCCTGTAATCATTGAGCTTCTGAATCAGATCAATAGGTTGCCTCTAGGTAGAGTATATGCAATGCTGTATATCTAATTCCTACAATTTTTCTCCACAATTACTGCAAATTCAATGCAATTTCTGCTCTTGCAGGTTCTCTCGAAGAATTGAAATCCTTTATTTTGGCAATAATTGATAATTTCAGTAGAAGACCACAATGTGAGCAAAATACATTTTCATGTAGAAGGAAATTAGTTAGTTGTGTATATAACCTTTGCTTATATAATTGCAATGTGTATTTGCCCAAAATTAATTCATTTCTAGCCACATACAGTGTTTTACTTCCAATTATTTCCGATATTGTTAGCAAACTGGAACGTCGTCCTGCAGGTAAACAAAATTCATATATACATATAAAATACGTAGCAAATCGTGAAAATATTCATGTGTTGTGAAATATCAATGAAAACTGCAATTACTACATGGCAAATTAACACCTCATGAATTGCACCAAAGCATATTTTGAGCTCTCAATGTTCACAATTTCCCATGATTATCAAAAAATGATTACAGAAAATATTATACACCCAATATAAAACTAGTAAAGATATTGTTTCCATTGCAGAAATAAACCGAGAATTGGCTCCTCTAGTTATTGAAATCTCTGACACTTTGTCTAAATATCCTTCATGTAAGTACATCCACATTTTCAAATTTACATGCTATTTTGCGCTAAGTATTTCTCAATAATATCTTAGATATACATTACCAATTAAAGCCCTTGATCCAAGCAATTATAAATGATGTCAGCAAATTACCTGCAGGTAATTGTAAATTATTTAGTTGGCCTACCTATAATATATGATAATCCCCATTTGTGTATACTTGTTTTCAGGATCAATTGAAAATGTTCAAGATTTCATAGTAAGACTGATTGATAATTTGGCTTCAAATAAAATTGGAGGTAACCTTCTAGAACTTATACCACCAATACTGTCCACTATTAAAGAGCTTGCTGGAAAGGGTTCAGGTCAGCTGATTCGATCATTTCATTTAGTCTTCTTGTTTCAATTTTCTCATTGAAATTCAACTGAATTAATTATTGTGCAATTTTTATTGCACCCTATAATTTCAATCTACAACCAAATGTGCTATATGAGGACAAAACTTGAT
>WWPM01024063.1:0-47331 GCA_023279145.1 Glomeris maerens | reverse complement strand
TTCCAAGTGGGTCTTCCATCATTTTCAGCTTTTTCGCTCGCAACAATCTCAGTTCAAAATTGCACCATTCCTCCTAAACTGTGTTTGATCAAAAGTCAGGGTAAACATGGAGAATTTCAAAACATGAGAGTTTCTTCCAAGAGAGAAGCTCTTCCAAGTGAAAAAGCCAGGCAATTCTTCTGTTAGCTTGTGTATAGTAATGACTAGTAATTGGCCATTCCAAATTAATGCCACTGAAATTGCACATGAAAAATGAAACAAAAAACATTTATAAGCTTCTTGCAGCATAAAATGAGAGAATCAGTAACATTTTAATGAGTATGGACTGCAAGAAGATGAAGAATAATGTGTGCAAAAACTTGAAATTTGGGACATTTGTTTTTAATTATACAAATACATTCTCACTTTTCTATCAAATCAGGCGAACGCAAATTCATTTTACAGTATATGAAATTTCAATGGCCGGCAAATGCAAGACAGAAAATTAATATGTATGTGGATGGAAAAGTTGGAGAATTTTCGTGCGCTCACATTGCCAATTCGCCAAATAAATTTCTCCGAAAAGATAAACGTGTTAGGATAAAAATCGCATTACGACGCAATGTTATATATTCATATTAGCCTGAATTTGAAACTGCGAATATAAGACAGAAATGGCATTTCGAAGAGCAACAAAAATAAATAGGTAAGCTGTATAAATTTAGGAAGGGATATTTAGACAGCTGCATAGCCTTGTTGAAAATCCACTGTTTTCTTGTGAGCCCGACAGAAATATCCATGTTCTCTTAAAATATTACTTGCAATAAATCTATTTGGTCACATACACCTGTTCAAGATGATGAAAAACGGCTAATATTACGATTCTGGCTCTGACAAGTTTCATTTTCCCCTCGATCTTATAATGTTTTGGTTTCACTAACTAATGGATGGACCCATTATAATTTTCTAAATTTCCCAGGACTCCCAAGAGATCTCAACTCTTTAAGTTTCATGATCGACAATCTGGATAAGACCACTCTTGTTGGATATTGCATTTGTATACACACAGGCCAAAATAAACCGTGATCGCAATAACTGGATTTAATGGACTATTTGTCTTCACAATTCCCGGCTTCCCTTTCCCATCTTTCTTTGTATACTGACTGCCAAGTGATGTTACTTCACATGGCGAAATTTAATTTGATTCTCCTTTCTTGTCTGCCTTGTATTGGTTAGAAAAGGTAGGAAAGGGGACCTTGGCTTACAGACAGAAAATGGAATAATCCACTTTGTTATCATGTTTTATAAATACATAACAGATATTTCGAATTGTGCATTAATATTTTGATATAATCCTCGTGAATTGACTAAGTCTAGCTTTCAAATTATGAAGCTGTGATTGAGTGGCAGCAACTCGATTTTTTTACCATTATTAACGAGCATTAAAATCGGTGTTGCAAAATCAGTCTAATATAAATTGTCGAGAACTTGTATTTTTGTTGTCCCTGAGTGGTTGTCAGGAACAATATTAGTTTTGCCTCCAGGAAAAGGAATTCGCCGAATAAAGGATTCGAATTGAAGGACATAGGACGAGTGCGTGAGATTTTGAACATCTTGAAAACTAGGACAGTATGATGCAATCTACTTGTCAGCAGCGTCTCAACCATGTATCATATCCAGGCCACATTGAAGTCTAGCTTGCTTGTCTTCTCGATTACATCAGTAAATAATGCAAGTCAACATGGATAAAGTAGATGGAAGCAAAGTTTAGTAGCAATGACAGGTGGATCTTGATGCATCGAGTCCCAAATATAGGCCCTATTCTAAATCTAGCCGAGAAGATTAATAATACAGTTATTTCCACATCACTGTGCTATGTACTATGTATACATGATACCTACAGTGTAATTTTCAGAGTATTACCCCTTGAAAAGCGCATAATTTTGAACTTGAGATCGAGTAAAGTGAATTCTGCACGAAACTAAACTGTGTTTGAATTGCAGGAGCTGCTTAACATGGAGAAGAAACGCACCATGTCGCTACAGTTAGAGAGCAAAAAGTCCAGATCGCAAAAACGCAAGGAGAAGCTCAAGGGCAAATGCATGTTGATGTGAACCATGTTGAGCAGATGGGGCATTTTCACTTGCTCTTCCCACCATTAATAATATGGGATGAATGAGTGCGGTCAAGCGGGTGCGAGAATATTTATCATTAAGTACGTAGGCAGTATAATAACTCTTCGAATTAATTATCATTCATTATTGCTGATGAGACTCACGTGGTTGTTCACTAGTAGGTATATACTACATGTATGATACTTCGTGCATCAACTAACTTCACTTTTAGAGGAGAAATAAAAACGCCAAAATGACGCATCCAAGCTAAAGTATGATAATAACATTGAATCCAAGAATTTGCAATTTTCTATAAATGCAAAATTATCAGTAGTATGTATATCGGAATTTGTGACGCAAATAATACGGTTGAAGCTCTGTAATTATTTTAATGGGAATCATACTATTTTTCAAACTGTTTTATATTGGCATTATTTTGGAATCCTCCATCCCACAACAACAAAAAATGCAAAATAATAATTTTCCTGAATAATAACACGATTTTTTAAATGATTCAAGTATAATCAAGTGATAAATTAGTAAGTGATAATGTGTGTGTGAGTATATTCTAAATAATACTGGCAATTAATTTCAGTTTATATCAACATTTGCCAACTAAAAATCGCTTATTATTGCGATAATAGTTTTTGTAACTCCAACGCATACGTATACACTACATAGATAATGAATGGGTAATTTGTGAATTTTTGGTAAACGCAAGAGTTAGTCTATATCATATATTACAAATTGCATTCACAAATGCAGGATGTGTTAGAGAGCTTTTTATTCTTCTTTAAAAGACAGCCGGTGCATAAAATATACATGGTGTCTCAAAAAGTCTGTTAGATGTTGCAAATCAACATTTATTCCCAATATTCTACATGTAATATAATTAAGGACAATTATCCTGGGGAAAAAACCACTTTCAATTTGTAATCTCGAAATATTTCAGGTGGAAATACGAGGTGGTCAGTGTAATGCTAATTTATTTATATACTAATCATATATTAAACCGAAATGAATGCATGTATTTTTAACTGACAACATTGGAAAAGTTCAAGAACTTTTGGGACACCGTGTTTCTATGTTTTCTGCATCGCTCAATCGTCTTTCACAAGTTGGAATGCAAATGACTCTTTCCCGCAACTATATATCTCATACTTACTTAATATATGTAATCAAATGTCTTACATTACAATGTCATTTTTGTATTCGGTACCGCATTACTTGAAATCTAGTGAGCAATTTCATTCTCAGAAACTCGTTATATATTACTAATGTGCATCTTGTTCATACTATTACCAATTGAAAGTGTATAAAGTGATAGCTGCAGAAAGTTGGGACATTTTTCTTAGTTTATAGCAGCCCATACACATACTATAGTTAGGGTATATTACATTCTTCGATTGTGTAACCAGTTGCCTTTGAGACATCACATGTTTAATCATGTATCATATATATATATATATATATAAAGATGAACACGCTTGTAACTCAAAGGTGGTATGTATATCTGAATCTGAAAAACACGGATTCATCCAGCTTGGAAATCATGAAGAGCAACTAACGCCCCTGTTGTGCGAAATCACGTGGTTGCGCATAGCAACATAGGCGTAAGTCTGACAAGTGTTATAGGTATATACACATTGTTCAAGTTTTCATTTGTTTCAATTATTATAGAGGAAATACAATGATGGTCCTATATAAAAAGAACACTTTGACACTATATTCCGCTTTTTTTGCTAAGAACCGTGAAAACATTAAATGTTTTTCAATGTAAACTATTGAAATACTATACGTATACATTAGTGACAGTTCAAATGATTATGTTGATAAAATATTCTGCGTTTAATTAATCTGGAAATTTAGCTTACTTTCACAAAGTGTCCTATTTATTATGACCACCACTGCATATTGTTTCTTTATCACTACTCCACATTTCCTACTAATGTAGCCTATACGTGTGGATATGGCAATTTTAACATGTGTAATATTTGAAGTTATGCCTTCAAAGCTTGCGCTTCTTAATTGTATAAATGCTTAAATGCGTCACAGAAACTAATGTACAAGTGTACGTAACATATAAACACCTAGTTATTGCAAGTTATTCCTTCATATTATATTCATATGTACACAGTAGTATATGCCATTTACAAGTTTCGCATTTCCTTTGCCTATATTTTACCATAATAATAATAACAACAATAATATGATGCTGCCTTTTTAATCGTGTTCGTATTTGGCATATGCTACATAATCCCAGAAATTTTACGTATTTCCACTTATTTTGTCTTTCAAAACAATGTCCATTCGCAAATTCTCAATTATATTTAGAATAAAAAATTATATTCGTTAATATATGCTATAGTAACAGTATTTATCTCTACATTTCAAGAAATCGCATGGAAATTGTTCATTCTTGGTGTAAATAACAGATCATATTTTGCAAGGAAAAAAATACAAAGAAAGTTACAATATACTTACAGAAAACTTCAAAGAAATCGGAATACGTTGCACAAATTATGCTCGATTTGCGGTCCATGTACTATAAGATGTATATAGTGCATTAAATGCAATAATTTTGACTGGTTCATTAAAACAATTTCATTTTTTATGAAATTATCGTTTACCTGCACTGCAAACAGTCTAGCGGGAATCCTGTGATTCATCAAATGTGAGAAGCAAGAAAATGGAATGCAGATTGGAAATTTAAACTTGGCGGTCGACAAATGAAACTGATGGATGTCAATTACCTCGTCGATTTCACTTCACTTCAACGCTGGATTGATGACACATGTCACGCCTGAAAATTATAGACTTTAATTTATAAAACCTCGGCTACCTAATAATGAATTTGTAATTTAATTATACATATTTATTTATTAACATTAACATCCAAATTTCCCGAGTAAACAAAAAATTAGCTTTCTCTGAGTATGAACTCTTTTACTGAAGCGCTGCTACAAATCAACGGCGCTCTGCTCACTGCCTTATAATAAGAGAATGATGCGCCGTTTGTAATAAATATTCCAGAATTCCGTTTCTTATTGGATAGGAATTATATATAATTTAAGAATAACTGAATTAAAATTGAAATTAGTTATATGGATTGCAATATTGTACAAGTTATTGGGATTTAGATTGAATTCAGAGAATTATATTTTCAAGGAAAAGTGTACGAAATTACCCCATGGTTGACTTCGATTCATTTCTTGGAACATTATCAGGATTTTGAGCTATAGGGAACTTATGTTTACGAGTTTGCATCAACGATTGATTCCTCCATTTCAGTTTTCAAGCTTTGGTAGAAACTCATATCAGTTTTGAAGGTAATAATATTTGATATTATTCATTTCCACATTGTTTTATAAGAACTATGTGTGAGAATTGCGTTAGGCCTAAGCATAGTTCATGTTTTTTTTTACAAACTGTTCGACTACAATTTTCCAGCTGTTTACATTGAAACGTAGACGTTATTCTTACATTACCCATCGTTGAAGAAATGTGAATAGCTTTTCCACAGTGCTGTTCTGAAAGAAGTTGTTGATATTATTATTGAAAATGTCAGTCTCGTGCAATTTTGTATCCCGGATGTGCAGCTGCTTGCAATGTTTGATCACATGTGCCATAGATTACCCATTGGAGAATGGAGGAATGTTGCTCAGTTAATTGAACTTTCGCAACAACGTTGCTTGTTAGTTTTAAATTTTTCTCCAGTGTTTCAATTGATATTAAAATAAATGATAATTCAGGTACAAGTTTCCCAATCACTTAATTCGTGAAGAAATTATAATTCTGGTGACAGTTGTACTATCATATTAGATTGAATTTCTTCAAGGTACTATTCCTAATAAATTCTTGCATTTCAGATGTCCAGCAGTTTACAGGGACAACGTGCTGCAGTTGAACAGCTGAGAAGAGAAGCAGCAATCAAACGCATATTTGTTTCTCAAGCAATTGATGATCTGAAGGTCAGATAGCTCTTAGAATATTGGATTCAATTATTAATTTCTTTCAAGTTTATGTACTTGTAAAAAATGTAGTGCAATCTCTGAGCAAAATTTGTTATTTTCTTTCAGGATATATATATCTTCCTGTAAATTGTATTACAAAACAAAAACATTGCAACAATTGTGTTGATTTGCTAGAATTACATCATTCAGAACTCTTGGCCAAGTCCTTGCTCCATCACAAAGACATGTGATGAGAAGTTACACATTTTATGCTAAATTTAGTCAAATTGGATTTGTAAATGTGCCCTAACTGTCTTTGTTGTTCAGCATTTGTGACACCAACAAAGCAATTATGTAATTCCCTGAATTATATGGACAACTGCCAGTAATATATTGAAATGCGTCTGTTTGTTCACATGAAGGGGATTGCACTTACTATGATGAGGTAGTTGTCCTCGGTCATTGAAATCAATGCTGGTGTTTACAATTTATCGATTAGAAATATGTCCAAGAACACGAGCAGGAGGATTACCTTCTGATTGGGTTCCACAGCCAAAAGACCAACCCTTTCCGAGAGAAGAGTTCATGCGCCATTTTGTGAAACTTAATGCTGCCATCAATCATTTCCAAGCTGTGCAAGAAAACCTTGTCTGCTTATTTTCCAAGTAGACAATTAAAAATGAAGTCTTCCCGTATTGCGTTGCAAA
Organism: Glomeris maerens; assembly: GCA_023279145.1. NCBI lineage: Eukaryota > Metazoa > Arthropoda > Diplopoda > Glomerida > Glomeridae > Glomeris > Glomeris maerens. The sequence goes on along the minus strand of WWPM01024063.1, from coordinate 40,578 downwards.
ATTAACACTATTAATTACATTGGATTATTATTATTATTATGTATGTCATTTGCAAATTAGCTAGCTCAAGTAAGAAATAGCAACCGTTTTCGATAAAGACTAGTAGTTTCACGATCAAAACCGAACCCGTTTCACAATGTAATAAAACATGCTGCAATTCAAATACTATAGTACAACAAATAAATAATCAAATATATCAGCTTATTTATTACATAGAGCTTGTAGAAACTAAGTTCACTTCTAAGTACACGCATATACATGGTATACATATAACACAAAGATAGTATTGTCATATATTTGGAATGGTTCTTCCACTGTTACGGCTGAAATTCTTCAGCGGTAGCTCGGTGCACTTCCAGGGTGGTTACAGGTGTTCGTTCACCATTGCAATCCTCGGTGCTCAGTTTAGCATTTTCTGCTTGCTATTGCCGTCATGGCCACCAGATTGATGCCTAATAGTGAATGTTAACATTAGAATTATTCTACAACACGTACAATGTATGTACGTGCACACTGGAATGTATATTCACCGTAATTTTTGCCCATGCTGTTTTATGAAGTGGATTCAAGGCCCTGGAAGTTCAATGATTGGGGTTGGGAATGTGTCACATGATTCTTTACAGTAGAGAATCAAATCTTCATCCGCTGCAGAGCTCGACTCCCACGGATACTGCAAAAGCAAACAAAAAATAAATGATTAGCTACGATTAAAATATACAGATTTGAAATGAAAAATCGATTTTTACCTGTACAAGAATGCAGCTGAAATTCCTGGCAGGAGTTGGTATTCTCAGTTCCTCTTCACATTTCTCCATTTCGCACTCCTTCAGAATACAGCTCAATTTTTCTTCACAATCCACCTGTTGAAAATTATGCAATTTTTTTTATTTAGTAAATACAAATGTCATAAAATGCAACTCTGTGCAATATATTAAATAGTATCTCACCTTGACAATGTGGATCAAATTCTCATGGCAGAAAGCCTCGAGTAGAAGATGGTTGATGTGAAGAGCCACATCATCTAAATGATTTTGTGGAAGTATGCAAGCCATCACATTGCTAGCATCTCTGCAAAATACGAACATTTCCACATTTAAAATTGGCAATTATTGTTAATACATTTTAAACTTTAGCTCTACAATATAATTTATACTTACACTTCTAATACTTTAGCAGCATCGTACAATCCATATGTTAGTCTGTCCTCTCTGCGTGCTCTTTGCAGCACCTCCACCAATAGACAACTAATATTTCCCCTGGAAAAGACAAAAAGCAAACCGAAATAAGCAAATTGATATTGTGGACACAATCTAACATGCATTTATCAGTATATTTGCTAGTTTTTATTGTATAGTGTATACAATAGATGATAACAAATTAAGGATTATAATAAATAATGTAAGTGCTTTTCATAATAAATTACAATAAATATTCCAATTTATTCAGGTTTCGATCATTTTTAATGAAATAACTGTTGAAATTCCCACCAATTAGTATTTTTAAAGACCAATTTAGATGTGAAATCTCAATTGTTTCGGCTGAAAATCTGCTTTGATGGTTTTTCCACTTCATTAACATTGTCAACAACATTTGGGGAAAAAAATTGTATGTGAAAATCTTCCCTTTGTACTTTGAACCCGGCAAAACAAATACAGGTTTTTCCGGGAATGGAAAGCTTGTTATATTGTTGTTGTCCAGCAGACGATTCTATCAGATAGCAAACAACCAAGGCGAAATGGGTTTTTCATTCTTGGGGAATTTCCATCGGGGAAAAATCAGATAGGGCAGGAAAACACAAAGTTTTTGGGAATGCCACTATGCTGTATGCATATTTAAATCACCCTATATACATATTATATTACAGTGCTGTACTGTATGTTACTTACAGTAGAAACCCCACAAAGATTTCCCCAGTGGCTATACTATGTATGAGTCATCGAGTCACATGCATTCGCCACTATACGAGTTCCAACGTGGAGCTAACGTTCTAGTTGCGACAACTGTGCAGCTTTGTTGCATGCAACAGTTGGTTGCGTGACGTCACGGCATTATACAACACGCGGCTTCACATTGCATGCGATACAGTAATGCAATAATATTGCACTGTTGTCACGAGTTTCTCGTATACGATCATACAAATTATTATTATTCCGGAAATAGTTTTGTTTTTCTGATATGCACGTTTATAAATTGAAATGTATTTAACTCTAATTGGAATTGAAATTTTAAAAGTAATAAATAATACCAGATTTTGTACAATTTAAGTATATGCTAAATAATATACCATTCAATTAATCAAATAATATAAAATATATAATATTTCTGTATTGTAATTGTGGGAAAATTAGAAATCAAGTGTCGGGGCTCGACAATTAGAAATGTGAATATCGAAATAAAGAAGAAACTTAATTGCAATCTAACCTTTGACAAGCAATTAAGAAATATCCATTCAATTAAACAATGGTTACATTTTGAAGTTCACCAGGGAAATGTTTGACAAATTCAAAGATTTTCCATTAAAAATGAAAGTTATGATTGTCGCTTGCAACTTGTTACAACACGTTACAATTTGACCTCGAAAGGTAATAGTATATGACATGATCGACCAATTTCCGAATTAATATTGTCAATTATAATTGCAAAATAAAATCTTACTTCATTTCTTGCTTAGGGCTGTCGTCACCGTCTTCAAGCGTCATATTTTCAGAGATGAAAATTTCAGAAATGTCAACTGTGAACTTCACTTTGTCACAAAAGGCGAAAGAACTTGTGCCGTTGTAATCAGTATTCACGAATGACTCAACATGGTGCAAGCCACCGGCTTTTCTACTGTCCAACACAGGGTTTCTTCGGAGGACGGTATGATTCGTAAGGGGCGTGTCTATTCCACGAAATGGGTTGGCCCAAGCATATGTCGCGATGCTGATTGGTCGACGTATTCCCTGTCCGGGAATAACAACGCCTTTTTCTCTTCCAGTATCCGCCGGCTTTTTCCAAGAATGGCGCTCATTTTGAATCCAATTTGTTGATTTAGCGGATTGTGAGGCTTCAAGATATTAACAGTCTCAGCTTCAGCAAACATTATCTAGCGTAAATGGTAAATATTACTGTATTTCTTAATTTCTCCCGGGATGTAGAAAGCAAAATATAGACATTTTATATCGATACTGGTAATGCACTCGCATATGCCTATTTTTTTTTACTAGTAATACTTTTTTTTCGGTGTTCCATTGAAGTGTGTGCGTTATTTTTAAGCATGTGGGCAAGTGTTTAATCTAATTCCAGACTTTCTAACAGTCAGCGTAATTTCTTTTTCTTTTCATTTCTTTGAAAATGGCAATTTGCGAGAGGTTTGACGTACGAGGCCAGTGTATATAGTAGGAAATGTGAATCACTCTTTTTACTTCAAATGTCACTATACAATACTTGGCGCCAGCAATATTGGTGGAATAGATAAATTCGCTTTTCTTCACAAAGTATTTTTAAGCGATTTCTTGAATTTCCTTGAATAATGCTTTTGAAAAGATCCTTTCACGGAGCGATTTTGTTTCAAAGTTTCATGTTTGGACCAATGTAGTGATCGAACCATTTGGGGAATTATCACCTATCCTTAGCACGAATTTAAAATAATTTAAATAATTTGCATGTTACTATTTTGTCCATTGCAGCTCAGTTAATAATATGCAGCCTATTGTATTTTCCAAAAAAATTTCCCTCCAGTCACAAATGCTATGTTATTTTCTTGTCCGTTTGTTGTTGTTTTATTTTTGAAGTTGCACTAAAAATCTTGACCCTATATTGGATTTATTTTGTGCACCAGAAATCACAGTGATAAGACGTGCTGTACAATAACAATTGTTATAAACAAAATTGAATAGAAATGCATGCAATATAAATCAGTTCGGATGTCACTTGTTACCTTTCCATACTTGGTTCTTTTGGCTTCACTTATTGTTTAATGAAATGTGATATCGATTTTGTTAATTACTTAGCATCAGATATGCAGCATTTTTTTGCAACCAATTCGATGCTTTTTCACATCAATTCCGATAAAAAAGAAGTTCTGTTTGTCCTTTTTCTTAAATTCGATGCATTTCTGGATTTATGATAATTATTGACTTGCTCTGATAGTCTGCATTTTTTAAATAGCATTGTTCGAAATTTAAAACAAAATGACACTGATTCAAATAGTACATTACGTATGCAATAATATATTATTCAATGGTCGTATTAAAAATCTATGCTAGCGTTGCAAGGCCAAAAATTGGCTCAATTGATGTAGGTCTATGCTCAAAGTACTACCAGCTTATCTTTCCTATAGGAAATATTTCCACTAACTTGCTTTCAAGCATTATTGTCTTGTAAACAAGCTGTTTATTTTGAATTGGCTTGTTTTGCTACTTCATCGTTTCGTACTGATATAATATGGCGGTTCGAAGGTCACAATCACTTGAGCTAATAAAATATGCTGTCCCATAAAAATATCCATCTTAGGTTACAAAATATTATTACAATGACAATCTCACGGATGACATCAATGGCATTTTTTCGATTAACATTCCAAATATGTTGCTCTAATTAACCTTCAATTATTTGAAAGTGAAACTCATTGCCCAAATTGCATGTCATTGTACAAGTCTTCAACTGAAACCAAAGGACTCGATAATGTTTTCACACCTATGGACAGTTAATGCGATCGAAATCATAATTTGTGATTAGTTGGTAGTGTAAATGATAAATACTATTCAATGAAAAAATACTTTAAATTTATCACTGGCTTTCATCAGCTTATTCTGGTAACGTACTACAAATATCTACTATATAAGGAATTAAAGGAAAAGGAGACAATGAACAAAATTTTTGAAGTTAAAAAAATAACGGCAAATAATTAGTTATGAAAAGTTGGTGCAGAATTTCTACACTGTACACAGTGCAGTTATTTACAGTGAGCAGAAAGGCAAAAATAACCTTGAATTTTGTATAACATTTTGCAGACTCCGACATACCAATGGGAGCTTCAATATTTATATTTGAATCATTTATAGCCTTTGGCTCTATACTATAATTGTAAGATTTCCATGCCATAGGTAGGTTTGTAATGTTTTGCAGATGCCGTATCGTATGCAGGTTTTATTATGTTCCTGCTATATATTGTGGAAAGTTTCATTTGAATACATGCTCAGTTGCGCATGAGTATTATAGGAGGGCGATGAAACTATCCAATTATTTTCTGTATTATTTCCTGTAAGATGTCATTCGATATTACATGATGCTTTAAAATTCATTCTGAATATTTGCATACACAAAATCGAAAATATCGCATGTTTAGAGCAAGTTACAGCATTTTAATATACAATTACATACAAGATACACACAGTAGGTACACAATGTTCAAAATAAATGACAATTGTCATTATCTGACCAACGATCACTAGCCATTTCACAGTATTTCATTCGTGTCATATAAAAGTAGCTTTCAGATATGGACGTTATTTAGGAACAGAGACAGCTTATGTGCGTTTCTGAAACTCTAGTACTGCTCTTCCTTTGATGGTTGATTGTGATAACTTCCTTATAGCATGGCAGGCATCTTCGACAGCAAATAGCGAATATGGTGGTGGCGTTATCTGCGTTGAAAGATTTATGTATATATGTAAGTTCTACATAAACATAAAAAGTAAATTCAGTATTTATTATATTTCCAGAAGTAATATATTTGCCTTTCCTGAAGCTGTTAACTCCACCAGTTCCTGCAATTGGCTTAACGTGCCCATTGAGATCGGCCGCAATTCCGTGTTGGATTCTTGCAATTGTTTTGCGAACTTGGATGACAATGATTCCCAACTCTCTTCACCGACAAGAATCACACCGTGATTCTACCACATACATGTAAATCTTTTTAATCAATATGTCAAGGTATATGGCGAACAATGTCTTATTTATAAATGTACGCAGGCGAACTTACTGGTCGGATGCATCGCAGTGATCTTGCAAGACTCCTTTGTGTAGCTCCAAAATCGAGTACGATATCCACCAATCCTTTACATGCATCGTTAGTTCTCTCCACTAGATGACTTTCGTAAACTGTATAAATTACAATTATTATATTGTATGAGCGTTGTTTGAAATGGGCAACTTGCGGGAAGATGCATCGTATATTGTATAAGATTTTAAATAAATTTCTAATCCAAACTAGCTTACATTTCGCCATTCATTCATGGATATTATTTTCCAATAACAACCTTGTTGCTTATCATCAAAATTGCAAAATTAAAAACTTAAGTAAAATCTTTAATCAATAAACAATAAATCTGAGAAAATGTTATGGGAGATCCTCAAGTAATTTTGATTACTGTTATTAACACAAATTAGTTTCAAAATGTTTGACGAGATGTTTCCAGGAACTGACAAAATCTGAACTGATAAATTAAATTTAGGAAAATAAATGAAAAATATCGCACGGCACTTGAATAAGCAATTACATTCCAAATTTGAAAATATATTTCAACTTTGAGAAATGAATGTAAGAATTATGAACATGACAATTAAGAGACAAAATGCCATCGAAGCGAGAAATGTGTAAGTGATATGAAATTTTCTCATGAAAAATCAAATAAATGCTGGAATGTATGTACGTATCTATTTTTAAAATGGCTTGCTTAAATGCTCTCTACAATTGTGCTCTTGTAATAATAACTTTCAAATGCTCTCCTTGCTTGGATAACTGTCAAGTGTTTGGAAAACCTTATCCGATGTGAACAGCTCTCGTTTTCCAAAAACCTTTGTCCTTATTTGATCCCATGATATTTCTGAGAAGAATGGTGCCTCAATTTCGTTTCCTGCTGAAAAGTAAAAGTAGATGGTCCTTTCGTGATGCGGAAATGGGACTGTCTGATGGCGCAGTCATAAAAACTCTTTTTAAGATGTCCGTTTCTGTTTCTGACCAAGAAGTGGTGAGATAAAAGTACCTAACCCAATGCATCTTTCCGCAAATTGTCTTTTTTTTCTAATCCGACGTGTGCGTTCGACCAAATAAGTTGGTGGCATCGCATTATCGATCGTACCATCTTCACTCCAGTATACAACATTCCAACCATCTTTCTCCTGTTCTAGGTTGACCGCATCATCCTATACGGATTAAAATGGTGGTCCAATATAACAGGTGTATATAGCAGTTTATTACGTGATATGTAATGCCGCTCTTGATAATAAATACCTTTAACGTAGCAACTGTAATTCTGATGTTCTTGTTAGGTGCCAAATAATGAGCAGCCACTCTGAGCACCCAAAGTGTCAAGCCTCCAGTTCCCACCAAGAGAACCTTACAGTGCGAATCGCCTCTCTGAAGCTCCAAGGTACTCGCTACATCGGCCACCATCTGCACGGCTGCTGCGGCCCACAATGCTCCGCTTGGCAACATGGATGCCACTTGCATATCCAGCTCGTTGGGAATTGTCACCAAGTATTTGGCATGAGGCACAGAGATGTACTCTGCGTACCCTGTGTTGATGGATGGCAACCCTTCGTACGGATACACTACAACACGCGCTCCCTCCGTAAGACCTAATTCATGAGGAACATCTGGTCCTAGTGCATCAATGATTCCAGAAACTTCATACCCTGAAAGAAGAAAATATGAGGTATTTATGTTTTGTTTTTTTTAGTTTTCTCTACATGCTTGAATTTGGGAAGTCTTTAATGATATTTTATTATAAAAGTGTAGAAGATGCATATTGAATTACTTTGAAAATGGAAGCAATTATTTCCCATGTAAGATTTACTTTGTAGCTTATGCATTGCGTGATGAAGGAATAACAACATTTAGCTATACGAACGTTATTCTGATATATTTCCTAAGTTTAGGATGGTTAGGCTTTCTGTTTAAAATCCCTCATTCATATTACTTTTGCTGAATTACAATTTTTTATTTTACCATTGTGAGAAGGGCTATGTACTCGATGGAAGTAATGATGGGTATCACTGTTGTGCTTTAACAGTTATGCACATTGATGCTAAACGATTGGATGTTGTCAACATGCTAGGGTGTCAGTTTTGTGACTGATAAGATTTCCAATTTAGTAACATGAAACATCTGAAGTAATCAATATCCTATTAAGTATGCATTTCTCACAAATGCGTTGCAATTTCAAACTTAACAATTTAAAGTAGCTAGACTACATAGAAAGGATAGCTGTGAAACTTCTTTTGCACAGTCAGTCATAATGTAGTAAAAATATCTAGCAGTTCAAATAAAAATATGACTGCAATTCATTGTCATTCTCAATTGCGTATCATTGTAACTTCTGTGAATTGGCCGGCCATATGTCTTGCCAGAATTTTAGATCTCACCTGGAAAAAATGATGCATCTCTTATGCCTTTGATTGCTGGACTTGGTGGCGGAGTTCCAGTTTCGCTGGAAGCTCTTCTTTTGTAGCAAACCCCAGCGCAGAGCACCTAAATTTGAAATATGGGATTGGTGCCAAGTGATTTGACGTATGGATTCCAAGGGCAATTTACATTTTGGTTAGCTCAAATATTTATAGTAGTACCTGAATTCTTGCACCTTCTGGTGGTACATCAGGCACAGGCACATCGAAACAAAACACTCCATTGAATTCCCTCCGATTATCTGGTGTTTCAATACTGACTTGCTTACACAATTGATTCATCCTGATGGAACTGGCCTTCACTGGCATCTATATACATAAACGGGATATTGGTAAATGCATGGTCCAATTTGACATATCAGTAGCCTGATGAACGTCTTGAGACAAATGCCATCTGTTTATAATCTTCTTACTCAACTTGTAGCTCATCCGCTTAAGTGTACTTATTGTGTCAACAGGAAAAAGTAAATCTTCATCATAGAAAAACATGACATTCGTTTTATTGGCTCGAAATCGACCTCTGATAGCTAGGATTTTTGTTGCTAGGATTCATTAATGTCTGCAAAACTGAGCTACGATTGGCCACGTTAGTTGATGACTGCCCTACTGTCAGAAAGCAATAAAAGAAATATCCTGTACCCCTGATACTAATTGATTATCGATTTTTGTCGGCCACATAAAATAAAGGTTTTTAATTAACATCGAGATAGAATTTCCAGAGAGAAAAAACGTGATATTTTGCAAATTTTGCTTTCTGTTGGCATGTCCTTGATGCAACAAATCATAAATCAGAAATTGGATGGGTACATACATAAAAGGGAACTGATGATATTGAGAAAATACAAATAAAATGGTATGCTAAGAGAAAGATGGTTAGGTAGCTGGTGGTCTAATAAATCCAAAGCAACAATACCTTATTGTGATGCGAGCAGTATGATTTGGATGTTGTGCTTACTGAAGAGCGAGAAGAGCTTTGGCTTTGCACTGAACTTGTATGCAGCGCTCACTGGTGATGGATTGGAGCCAAGCGTTTTGCAGATTAAAACTACGAACCCTCTGCTTGCAGCGTGCTGAGCACGTGAACACAATCCAAATTGGGAATGCGCTAAAGCCTTCATGACGTCAACATATAGCATATTTTCTTGATGAAAAAATAGGAGTTCACACGAATGTAACGAATATGGTTTAAATATTCATTGAATATAATACTATTTTTACAGTGATTACGGCTGGGAAATTAAGTTGATTTCGATAGTGACTATGTAACTGTCAATACAATTTTATCTCTTGAGGGCAATGTTCAAGAACTTTCAAATACATATAAGTTGCATATTGTAAACTGATACAGACAGCAACGCATAAAAATGTTTATAGTTTTTTTTAAATAATAATTTGTAAATAGTATTACAGTGAAGAAAGTTATTTTATAGGTCTACTACACAGTAGATACATTAGATGTGGAACAATGTTATTTTTGAGAAAAATAGATGGAAAGTAAAATGCGGAAAAGGGAAATATCTTTGTGTAAATTTTAATATGATAAATTCGTTAGATATGATCTTTTTGAAGTACTAAAAATTACATCAATCCTGATAAACCGCTGAAAATTACATTTTGAACTGATACAGATCTATTATGATAAAATGTGTGAAATCAGTGTAGGCTATACCCTACTACACAAAGAACAGTTTAAGATATGATCATTTGAAGTGGTAAAAATAGCATCCAACCTGATATGTAATAAACAGTTGAAAGTTACGTTTTGAACTCGTACGGCTCGACCCTTAAACACTGAAAAATACTAATTTTTGACAGAGTTTGAATAGTACAAATAAATTTATTTGGTTTGCTACTTGTGCCATTGTCAAGATCCAGGCAAAGTTCAAATAGATTAATCCTCGACGGTATAAACGCAAATTACATAATGCCAGGGATTTTTAGTGTTGTTTATTTACCCTATAGCTTTGTTAAAGCTTACTCCTTTCCTTTAAAAATTTCAAAAATGCTTTTAATTTATTCTATTTGAAAAGACAGATATGTACGCGTATATGTAGCTGCATTTGGCAATTAAATTTTAACATATTTTATGTTCAAAAGCAACAAGTCCATGTTGCTGTTTTCAAATAAAACTATCAAACAAGGGAATTCAGCTTGGGATTTTTGCAAGTCAGGCCCTGGGCTTCTGTTGAAATTAAGTTTGATTTGTATTGTGGGGATAGTTTAAGTCACTGAATAAGAGACAAATGAAGTCGAATAGAATTTATATAGTGTTCCAGTCTATGAATGAGGTGATAGACGCAAACAATTGTTTACGGCCAGAGTGCTATATACTGTATATTTATTTATCTTTGTGTTTGGTATTCGGCAGAGGAAAGTGAACATTGTGGTCTATTATTTGAACTAGTGGCTTGCAACATGCTACGTAATTACTGCAATCATCAAGAAACTGTTCCTTGCATTGGTCTGTGCTATAGGGTCTTGTTATTGCTCTAGGCCAATGTCCCTGTCTGCTGATGATTATATTCTATTCGGATCATATAAGTATAAATGCAATTTACTTTCCAAATAGTCATTCATGTATGTGAGCAAGTAGTCTGAATATCCAAAGTTAAGTTGGTATGCTTTGTACAATTGTGGACACTATTTCGATCGGTTTGCTTTAATTGGCCTTCAGTGCCTCCTAGCAATCACTAGCACAAATACGAGATAAAAAAACATATGGGACACATGCAGGTGACAAGGCTGACAAATTTCAACTCGTTGCAACCTTATTATAATAATGTACGTAATTATCTAAATTATTAAAGCGTACTTTTAATGACAGTCTGTAATGGTGAACGGAAACCCTTTCAAAACGATGTTGTCGCCCACAGAAAAAATTGCATTTGAACTTTAAAAGAGCAATTTAGTTTTGGAATGTTAATTATTTAAGAATTCTAGTTGAAAATTTTGTCAGATTTCATTGGAGTGTTTAGTTTTCGAACATTGAGCTTTCTATTAGTGTTGCACTTTAGTTGAAATTATCATGGATGGGTTAAACCTGTTTTCTCTTCTTACGAAATAGCTTTTGTTGTGTTTTCTAAGTTTATATTTGGGTATATACATACGTATGTTGCAAATAGCAATAGCTGCAAGTAAAAAGTGGCCAACGTTTTCGTTGTTAACGTGCATACAGTGCTAAACGGTAGCTATATATTTTCTCTTTTGACACTGACACACAGTGCACAATGAGGGTTAAGCTCTCTTATTGCAATATTTGTTCAAGTACTGTGACAGCGATGGTCATATCTGTCCTTTGTCGTCTCAAACATACATCAACACTAGATTTTTCTTTATTCAAGTTGAGTTCAACGTCTCCTAGAAAAGTTCAAAGCTTCCATATAGATAACATTGAGACTCATTCCTTTCAAATCCACCCATTTTGCCAAACCCTTGGCTCGTGTCATATACAGTTGGCCCCTACTTGGTTGTTGCTCTTTAAATGCAACCTTTAATTTCTCCTACATTTTGTTATGCACAAAATCATTTCCATCATTCCATCTCAGAAGTTCTAGACTATTATTAAAAATCGTGCCATATTGCGATTTTCCTGATTTAAATAATGGAAAATATGCTATACAATGCAGAAGAAATTCAATATCAAAATCGCAGACTAATTAATTATTATACAAGGTTATGGTGTTTCACATAATTTATAATTGAGTTTTCCATAACAGACACTAGGCCTATTTCTATCCAATTTCTTTTTGCGGTTTCAGTTGTTGGGAGTTATAGTTTTTTCAGTGTTTTTCGCGCATGCGTAGTGAGTGAACGGGGAAAATCGGCTATTTACGTCGGTGTCGCGCCGATTAATCGACGAATCGCTTATTATGATGTCACACCAATGTTGACGACATACTACTATTATTGTTACACTACATTTAGCCATGTACCTATGTATTTATACAGTCAGTTCCAGCAGGTTTGCTGAGCATAACGATTATATGCGTATGTTTTCAGTCATAATATTTGCCCGAATCGTCTGTTTTAATTAAGCTGGATTAACTCGGATTCTTTGTTGCGATTGTGGACTGGCTGAGAGAGAGAGAGATTTTAGAGGGGGCAACTTCTCTCCAGTACTTATTTCTGATTTACCGTTTTGCTGGGAAAATCACTTATAACACTTGTACTAAATTCAAATGTTGCCAACGGCGATAAATATAGGATATTCAATCCATTATCATTGAACGGATATGCATTGCAGATATTCATACCACTTTTATGCCCACTTAATCGGTGATAGTAGACTGATGTTGGTTGTCTATTGTCAAATGCAATAACTAAATTTTCAAATAATTATGAAAATTATGTATGAAGTTTATGAGTCTGCAATAAATCTGCTGATATTCATGTTCATTCAATGCTAATTTTGCGCAAAATTGAGAAATTCACAGAAATAAGTTGTATTTGAGATTAAAGCTTAAAATGTAATGCATGTATTTTTTTAGAAAAATCTGTGGATATAACATTGATTTTTGCTTGCAGTATTATTTATTTGTGAATATTTATTAGCATAGAAATCAATAATTTTGCAAATTTTCAATATCCCTGGTAGAGGAAAATCGCAGTTCTGTGTAGCCTGTAGATATTACAGGTTCTATTGTGGCTTGCAAAGAGTTAGAAGTAAAAATGTACATTTTTTCTGTCTGGATATCAATTTTGCAGTTATGTCTAAAAAACAAAACAATGCTGCCTGGAAATATGGGGGAAAAGTTATGCAATATCAGTAAGCAAATGTGTTGTCATACCAAACTAAAAAATTGGGCAGCGTTCAGAAAGTTTTACAATATACAAATACAGAGGCCAAATGTTCCACTGGCTTACCATTGTTGCACTTGCACTTCCAGATTGTTTTAAGGCTACACTTTTTGGTGCGAAATATTTCATTTATGAAAGTATTGCGACCAGCATGGCTATATTCCTCACGATGTGTTTGTTCTTTTTACAAACTATAGTTTAGACGTTTGAATAAAAAAAATAGAAATGACTTCAAAGTTTTATTACAGCTATAGATTTTTGTTAAAGTTGAATTCACACAAATATTGGAGAAATAATTATGACTTGAAAAGTTTTGCAAGAAGCAGTTAATGATTTTGAAGATGGCATTTATCTTTGAAATTCCTTTGTTCATAATCATAATTATGATTGGTGACCTCAGTACTTGATTTGAATGGGATTATTAGTCAAACATATCTGTTTTAAGTAAAACCTAATCCTGGAATCTGGAGATTTCAAAATAAAATTGTGTGAATATGCTGTCATGCAGCTTCAGTAGATGATGTTCAGTGTTCATTGTCAATATGGATTTAAAGAGAAACGACTAGGATGCTCTTAAGAATTAAGTATAGCTCTGCGTCTATAATCCTCTTAATCACAGATGTACACGTTAAAATGTGTAAGGTGATGGGATTGAGAAATGGTATTGGTATGAATAGCCACTTGTTCTCCTAGTGAAAAGATTGTCGGCAGCTGCGCCATTCTCCATTGGCGCAGTTAGCGATACCATTATAAGCGCAGATCGTCCTTTTCATGAGGCAAACGCTTTTTGAAATCTCCAAGGAGATCAAGAAGATGGCCATCTTACCTAAGTACGCGTGCGACGATGCTGCACGTGTAGGCTGGGTATCGACATCACAGGCTAAATTACATGATATGGCGGTTGTGCTCTCTTCCTCTGCCTTTCTGCCCTTCTGCGCATGCGTGCCAACTATGTACACTGCAATGTACTCTACACTTATTGTCTTTTTGTTGGGTGGATGCATGCATCGATTCGAGGCACGTGATGTTGCATACTATAACTGCATACAGCAGATACAACATACATATAGTAATTACCCTTGAACTTGTTTTATTTTCTTCTATTCGGAATCTCTAACTATATTAACCCAAAAACTTGATAGAACAGTATTTTATTTTTATTAATGTTTCAAGTTATAGTGATGATATAATTTACATGAATGTATTTGGTTTTATCTAATTCTTGAATGTGATCTGGTTGAGCAGTCACCAGGGTCTGTGGGATATAGGGCATAACAAACCATAATCGAGTGCAATTACCTACCACCTTTCTATTGCTTGGGTCTTATCATAAAACAGGTTGTTTTCCAAAGAGCAATTTACAGAGCTGTGGACAATTTATAGCTCACTTGGTGCTCCCTCTTCAGGAAAATATAGCTAGGCATGCATGCAAATTGTAAATAACAAAAGTGGAAATGACAAATTTTCCAACTGCGAATCAGTCATATTCAAGAAGAATGTGCTGATGTTTAGGAAAAAATCCTCACATACATTGTAGTAGGGCTTCCATTTTAGAAAACTACTGTTCATGGTGAAATATGAGTGAGAGCTCAAAGCCTTTTGTCATTCCCAGAAATTGTGTATAGCATTTAGAAAGCTTTCTTTGTTCTGCTTTTACCATTTGTTAAAAAAAAGCATTCAATATGCATTCTCCATTCAGCTTTCGTTGCTTTCAGCATTCCTTTAGATTATTTAAGCATTTTTGATGCCTGGAAAACATCGTCATTGTGGGATCAGGCAGAGTGTTTCGAGTGTCTGGAATCAATGGGATTAAGTTGACTATATTGTTTGTCTGCTGAGGTGGAAGTCACGTAGACTGCATATAGTAGTGCATGGAATTTAGTAGGTAAAATGGTAATAGGCGCAGTCAGGCTTACAAAAAAATGTCTATATTAAATAATATTTTCCCTTTTGGATCCTGACGATGGAGACGTCTTATCTTGCTTGAGGTAAATTAAAGTTACTGTCATAGCTAGTCAACTATTAAAAGACATTTTCAATTTCATGGAGATCGATCTACACTGTTTTTCAAAAAATAATCTCAAAAAATGTTTTATTTTAGCAATTATTTATGTTACGTGCTAATTTTATTTTATTGGTTATCCTTCTCGATATACCTAACACCTGCATCATTGACTATTAAAATATGTTGGATTTGTTATAGTCTATACTATGGACTTAACAGTAAATATAGTGAAAGAAAACCAACAACAGGGGGCTCATTAATCGAAGTGATCGCCCCCTTCGTGTTGGTTTTTCTTTCGTTACCCACACTGTAGATCAGCCTACATAAATTTCTTTATGCAAGTGAGGCGTCTAACAAAATTGTGTTGGATTTGAGATATCAAAAATAGATGATGTTAGATATATCTGCAGTGTATGCACTGAAGAAAGGATGGTGGTTCCCATCTCTGCTGTCAATTTCTTCTGTAAGAGTTAGACCTGCTTTGAGCAATGGCTTTAAGTAGATTTGGTTTAGTGTGACTACACAATATAGATCTTTTGGTGACAGGTTATAATAATTTATCAATTTGGATGTACGATATACGGCTTGGGCGATATTTGTAGGCCGGCACAGTGGTGATATATGGAGCAAGAATCTTTTTACTCTCTGGCTTCATCGATCTTTATCTTGAACTTTTTTGCAATTCGATGGGCCGTGAGATATAGCGGCCTCAAATGACATTATTTACTTTCTTTTTCGTTTCATAATTCGATAATCCTGTTGCTTGTTTTTCGTTATTGAAGATCGAAGGTGAAGCTCTTGTCTATTTACTTGCCCATGTGTGCGGTTCGTGATGGCTGGTGGTAATTAAGATTGCAGGCAATTATTTAATACAATAATGTTTCCATTCATCAACAGTGTCAACATGTGCTGCATTTATGGCTGTGATCAAAATTAACACCGAGTTTTTTGAATATGAGTTATTAATTAAATATGGATATCCCCCCCCCCAAGACCCCAAGCTATAACCTCAATCTTATCATAAAAGCGTGAGAAATTGTGACTGAGTTTTTGACAATTTTTTTCGCTATGAGATGTAGTAAGTACCCTGTAAAAAGCTCAGAGTTTGATTTAAGAATGATACTTGATGGCTTTTCTTTTCATTGTGTAGATATAGAAGATAGAAAAAAATTGGACTAAGAAAAAAATGCCACTTACTATTAGTGGAACTTGTCGTCATTTCTCATCTGAAATTATTGCGCAGGTTTTCGTGTCATTTTGGCCTTGTGATGTTTTTCTTATTATGAATGAGAGTTTTTGCTTTCCCCTGTCGTCTTGAATTTTTTCACCTTACCTTGTAAGATGATTTTTTTTTACTTTTACATTTTCGATAGACATTTCGCGCCTGGGGATGTGCGCAGTTTTAACCGGGGATGAATTTGAAATTGCGTGCAGGAAATATCTATAAGAGGTGGAAGAGGGAGTTATGGATTGATATTGCAACCGATGTAAAACTGAACAATTCAATTCTTACAAATAGCCACGGGCTTGGGAAAATTCCATGTTTACTTTAAAAGAGAGAAACAAAATGAATGTGGATCGACTGCGCCAGCTCGAGTTCAGATCTGAATTGATAGCATTTTGAATGAATGCATGGCAATTTTGAACAAATGGTACACAGATAAAGAGGTACAATGGTGATATTGTCAAATCCTATGCAGCTCTCATCGATTGGTAAAGTGCGTCTTCGTGTTTCTTTTGTTTTCCATTAATTTGAAGAGAGGAACTTTAAAATATGGTTTCTTAGCATCCTCCATCTTCTCCATAAATACCATTCCATTGCCATTTCGAAAAAAAATAACAGTAACTTTATGTTGAAATGGTTATTTATAAATTCGCTCTCAAAGAATGTCAAATTGAGCTCATATTTTATTGGTCATATGTATAGGATGGAATTCATATAAAATACAGCTTTGACTACTTCAAACTTTGTACGGAACAGTTGATATAATTATGCCGAAGTAAAACATGGGATTCATTCAATCTTCTACGAGGTAAAACTTTATTGCATTTCAGACCGGAGTAAGATATTTAATATATTGTGATTGGTATAGTACAACTTAATTCCTTCAACAGCAATAAATTTGTGTGCGTAGATGGCGACCAGTTTTGCTCAACTTCAAATGCTCAAAACTTTATAAGTATTTTTGCTATGTGGGCTAATGTAGCGATATACAATTTCAGAGCATTTTATAAATGCGTGCCATGCATGTTGATGACAGCAGCATTCTCGGTTGCATATTAGCGCTGTTGTATGTTCAAGTCTGCTGAAGAATATTACATTAGGATAGTTCTATTTTTGTCAGGTTCAATGTGGCCCCAAATTGGTAATTATAGTGGAAACATGATTAATGCATAAGTACGCAGCCTGCGTTGCATCATTTATTGATTTGCCTTGTTTTTCGTCGCCAGGTTTCTGTCAACTTGCTCATAAATACCATAAACGGGCCAATGAGAGCTGGTTTCATTACGAGATACGTGCTGAATGAGGTGTTGATAGTGCATATATGCGACTTTCTGCTTCTATATCGCTTTTCCAATGAACGTCCGATTGCATTCCTCTATATACAGTAGTTCAGAAAGGATGGTGTAGCGCTATTGTGACGTCACGTTGGTCATGCATTTGTGGGTGGCAACATATAAATGTGCCATGTGACTGGGCAATTCGATTGAACGACGACTTGGGGGTCATTTTGCTAAGGTGGGCATGGGCCGTTGTGTTTGAGCTGTGGCAGCCATAGCAGTAGCCTATCCCCAACATTGGCCATGTTTGCTCGATTGTATTGATGACTATGGGTCTATGCACTTGGTTGCATACAGTGTGAGAAGCATAATCCGGTGTTCATTCGGCCATACACTGAAAAGTTCACTTTGCGCACGCGTGCATTGATCAGACACGCAAAAGTGTTCACAACCTAGGCTATAAAATTGCTTCGTCGCCATGTTTGAAAGACGATGCAATCACGCCCTCTTTCTTCTTTCCTCTTCTTTGACACGTACAAATAAGAATTGCAATGTCTCTGGAAAAAGAAGTGAAGTTTTCCATGACAAACTTCGATGAACGCAATCTTTTCGGTTGCATCTTGCGCGATGTGATATTGATTTATTGACATATTTTGAACTAATACATTCTATATAGTAAAGCAATAGCTATTCATTGCACGAGATCGGCTATCTCATAATTTGTATGGGCAAAATTGACAGTAAATTAATATAATTTTATAATTAATGAAATTGATATGTGTGTTTCAAACTTGTTGCTCTTAACTAAAATAAATATTTTATCTACATTAGTAAATCATGTTGTTAATAATATGGTACGTGTACCAGCATTTTTAAAACAATTGTTCATTTAAGCTCTTTAATTATCGTGAAAATGAATTAGCAATTTTCCATCCACTGGAGTGTGAATTCATCATGAAAATTATTAGCCTAATTATGCATGAATGATGACAAATTGGATTCTGCTAATTTGCAGCTATGATGTACTTGTATGTACTCAGCTATGTTCTGGTAACTGCGGCTGTTAGGCCCAATAATTTTAATCGCAAAAAATACTTTTGGAATTAAGCTAGTTCAAATGCAATTTCCTCTTCAAATTTAAATCTTAAACAGCCTATGCAGAAGCTATACGATTTTCATTCAGTTTTAGCTTGTAATTCACAACTAGAATTACAGTAAAAAGGTCTAACTATTACAGCTTCTATGCACCCAGTGAATGACACTGATAAAGCAGAACTTAGTGTTAATAGTATACTTATCAATTTTTAAATTCAGTTCGGGATGTCTATATATAGATATATTTAATCACAATGAGCTTTGAAGTTAGTGATGTTGCTTGATTAGAATTAGATTATAAAGTTAAAAACATGTACTTATTTTCTAAATTCAATAATTTCAAGTATTTTTGTATTGGGGTTGAAGTCATCGGCATCCTTACACGATGCATTTGCATTGTAAGCAAATTGACGTGTTTAAAGTATAACCCCTTCTTTTTACGAAATCAATTGGCTGTGTTGCATTGCATTCTGGGCGGTCGAGACTTGATTTACTCTCCTGTATAGGGCATATATATATATTGGGTATAACATGAGGGGCAGCTGGAAAATTGCATTGGCCATGTCTTACGTGATAGATTTTCACGGGTTCTTGTGTCGGTCTGAACAATCCAAATCGATTTGCTTCCAATTTCTAACCCAACAGATCTACTCTTGCAAATGTGCTGTTTGTGAAAACATTGTGGGTACACACCATTGTCATCCGAACTTTTCACGTCCATTTCAATCTGCTTCAACTTTTGCTGTAGGCCCTACATATTCGCTGAAGTCTCTTTTTTACAAGTTTTTTTTTAAGGACTCTGGAATATCATTTCTGTACAATGTGAGTTGCGAGGTAATGGATTATACCTATACGTATACTCTAATAGGCATGCATTGTCTATATGTTCTTGTGTCTTGTTACTGAATTAAGGCAGATATTTTTTATCCAATATATAACTGATAACAGCAAATTTTCAGATAAAAAGTCATGAATACTTTGAAGTTTGTCAATTTATATTTATTAGCAGTTAAGCCAACAAACAAAGAAGCTTGGCATGAAAGCCGATCAAAGATATTGTTCAAATACAGCATTTCTTGGTTTAAATTGGGGATTACTAGTTTACATGCAGTGCATGAGAAAAGCGGATTGTTTGATATGCAGAGTGCTTCTGAGCTACCTATATGTATATGAAACTTTCCATAGCGCTTTGCTGCATGCTCGTTATTATCACATGTATATGTAATGTTGATATAGTTTTATTTTTATGTGGCACTGTATAGGCCTTGTGGTCATGTTCACAGCCATACTACATCCCTTATTTAATTTTAGAATGCCACATGCACTAAACTAAACTGCTGCACGCCTGCGGCGATCTGAAATTTCTGTAAGGGAATTAACTTTGTTAGCTTGTAATTTTATGCAAAACCTTGAATTCTTTAATATACAGATCCCCGGACTAAGGAAAACTTGTTTCCGTGTAGATTTACATAAATTACTTTATGGAAATTAGTGTGCTTCACGTCTGAATGATTTTTCTGTAATTGATATTGCAAGCAAAAAATTCAATGTCTAAAAATAATTTCATATACGAAGATCTAACACTGAAAAAGACATTTTCAATTCAACCATCTCCTCAAATATAAAATCACAATTCATTTGTTATTTAACTATAATATCTTATGAAAAAAATACAAAAAATTTAACAATGTAATATGGTATTTTTACAGTGCTATACAATGTAGGCTACGCGTAAACATATAAAGAAACCCATACCAATAAAATGAATCTCGTTTATTTGGCGGATTTGATTATATGCTATAGGCCCATGTAATTTGAATTAATTGTTGAGCCGTATTTGACAGATTTTTTTTACTGGGCAACTTTTGCAATTGTAATATTACTCTGCACACATAAATATATGCTACACTGCATGTCAAATTCATTCAGCATGTGATACTCTGTGTATTTTTGTGAATGGTTGCAAACACTCCAATACACTTGTCCATCTTCACATATCAGCGAATTACAGGGCAGTAGTGCATTTTGATGTCAAGTCCAGGGAGACTATAAAATGAAAACGATGATTTCCAAGTATAGTGGCCAGTGGCAGTGTACAGTAAACTGAGTGAGGTGACGTCACGAGAAGATGCATTATTCCTATTGGTCGCTTCGTGGAGCCAGAGCCCACTGAACGGAGTTTTCAGATGAAGCATGGTACAACATTTTGTCAGTCACGTGGTTTCGGTTCTCGGGGCGAATTGTAGTGGAAGAGCTGATCGAATGAAGAACAAGATGATGATGATGATGATAGAGGAGAATGAGATGAAGAAGTTGTGTCCCTTTCACACGTGAATAAGCATTTAATTGCTGGCTAAAAAGCCGCAAGGCGCGTGTTACTGTAGTATATGGACAAGTTGTCATGGTAACGGCAAGTAGGGTATGTTGAAGAGGCGCTTTTTGGCCAGATGCAGGTGTCCTGTCTGCAATGGTGCTGAACGACTGTGCAAAAGTTGAGGAGCACATATGAACGAAGAAAGCAACTGCACTAACTTGGAGGGCGAAAACGCCACCTGCACCTCCAACTCCACTAACATTTACAACAGTGTTAATGCTGTCTTGGGCACTTCAGGGGCAGTGAGCCTTGCCCTGGTGGCCATAGTGGCTAATGTGGTTCTAGTATTCAAAATCCGAATGGACACCAGACATTGTCGATCATCTTCAAGCGTGTCCCTCGTTTTGACCATTGTTGCAGTTCTAGGACTCACCAATGGTTTTACACTGGGTGTGCTGCAGACTTGCTCCTTCGTTTTTGGTGTGTCTGTATTTCCGATTTTTCTCTGACTTTTTGTCTGCATAATGCATTTTTGAGTAGAATTATAATCCAGTTTTTGGTTTTTGTTGGCACAATATAGTAGGTAATGTGGTCAATTTCTTTGTTTGAAATTAGATCCTGATCTTGTTAACTCCCCTACAGATACCTAAACTTTTTTTGATTTTTAGTTATGTTAATGCTTTCAATGTTGTGGAATTGCAACGTAAAACATCATAGTACCAACTTTTAAATATGATACCAATTTGGATAAGAATTGTACAATTTTACACGTTGGCTTTGTTTTATTCTACGTTTATAACGGCAAATAATTGTACATAAGATGGGACCCAATCATTGATCTTCAATGTAGTAAGATCTGCTGCGATCTCTGGTAGCAGAACTCAAACTGAATGCGAAAAACTGAACAAGTAATAATGAAATGATTATATCACTCCTATTATAAATAAATTGACAGAAATTTGACTGAGTGTAAATTTAAATTGTCTTCTGCTTTTTTAAATAGCCTTTTATATTGTTTTAAAGGTCATTTAGATTTTGAAAGGTTCACTATGTGGAGCATGAACTATAATTAGATAGACAATAATTGTTCATAAAGATAATTATCAGACTAAAAAAATATTAACTTGAAGAGCTCTTCCGGATTTAATTAACCTAATTGGCTTTTGTGTCGACCCTTCAGGGTAGAATTTTCCGAATCTAGCTATGAATAGCTGAATTTTAATTAAAGCTCATTTCACCTAGCTGTGAGAAGGAATTTTATTGGAATCTTTAATTTTGGTGGTATAGTTTGTTGCGCAATACAAATATAGATAGTATAATTTTGAATATGACATTATAGGTAAGCCAAGACTTTTTGCTATTTATAAAGTTAGAGCTAGTATTTTTTCCTAATCCTATTTCGTTGATTCTTGAATATATTGTTGGTGATGTGCCGTTTTTAGCGCAGAGATTTGCTTCAAATGAGCTCAAAGTTGTAAATCAGCTGAAAATGCGCATTCAGGGAAAGAAAACTTGACATTTTTCTACTTAAACCTAGAAAGGAAGCTAATTGAATCCTCCTTTTTTTCCCTTCTTTGAAATTGGGAAAGTAAATCTCATCTTTAAAGATGACTGTGAGTGTTGAATCTCCTTTTTCCAATGAACGGGAACCAAAAAATATAACGTCATTTCGCAAAAGTACGTTACAATTTTTACTTTGACATACAAAAATATTTCTCATCTCACTCGTGTTATTATGGTTACATTTTCAAATTTGAAGCAACTTATATACTGACGTCAGGGTATTTGTGATTCATGATTACTATCATATGCTTCAAATAGATTTGCATGAACTAGCAAATTTTAGGAAAATGTTTTTTTTTTATGATGCCTACAGGAGAACATTCAGCCGACTCGTTTCTGAAATCAAGTGTGAGATTGAGGATTATAAGCGCACATCTCTCTTATTACTTATATATCTCATGCAACCTTTTCCCATGAAAAGATAATCCTATCTCCATCACCGGTCTCAGAACGGAATTTGAAGATTTTTTTAATTGTTATAGTTTTATCATTCGTTAAATTTTGTTAAAATTTTACTGCATGCGCAACTTTCGCAATTTATTTGAAATTCGCAATTGTCACCAATTCTAAGTATCACCTTTGTGTCTGAAAAGGATTTATTTGCCTATTATCCTATCAAAATTGTTTGTAATTTGCATTTAAAATGATCATTTAAGTAACAGGTAAATTTGCTTGTTGTGAATGAACGGTTAAACTCTTTTACAGTTTGTTATCTTGTTGCGAATCAACAGTTAACTTTTTTACAGTTTGTTATCTTGTTGCGAATCAACAGTTAACTTTTTTACAGTTTGTTATCTTTTGTTTAATTGACATCTTGGATTTAGGCTTTTGTCTTGGATTGCACACAAATTACAGTATGTAAATTGTTCCCTATTTTAATGCAATGTTCAGGTTGATTAATGATTTCCGACTAGGCAATCATGGTAGACAGACAGCAGTGTTTTTATTTATGCTGCTCGTTCGCAATAGTTTATCCGAAGGCTAGAAAATCGAATTCAAATTATTCAACAGGAACTAAATAGAATAAAAAGGAGACTAACAAAACTGGTGGGTTTTTGCCGGAAATGAATTTGTTTCAGCATAAAACGTTCTTTGAACCAGCAAATTTATTGCTTCATTAGAGCAAATGAAAAATAAATCTTAGCAGGCCCGGGATTCCAAAACTAAAATATAGCTCTAAATAAATATAAAACAATATTATAAATTTAAATTTCATCAAATTAGTTTAAATGTAATCTGTATACTAATCGAGTCATTGTGTATTCTCGTGCAAACATTGGAAATCTCAGAATCTTTTGGGAGACTCAGGAAAATTTATTTCACGAATTTGGCAGCAACCTCAGTTGCACAATCATTGATATTCCAATTAATGAAAAAAGGTTTTGTACTCTGGAGACATATCATGTTAATTTATGGAAAAGGTTTGGATGGAATTTCATGTCATAAAACATGTTTTATATCGACATTGGAACATTTCAAATTTTAGAATTTCTTTTGTGTCAATTTGAATTGCTGTTGGACTCTGATAATACCTATCTATTATGCGAAATATCGACACCAGGCTTGTGTTTATAAACTTTAGTAACATTGTAAGATTTATTTCACCTACTTTGGGGATGTTGCAATGAAGACGTGATTTTTCATAATTCCATAAAACTTTTGCAAACCCTGTAAATATCCAGAGCACATTCATTGTCTATGCGACCACAATGTAGACATCCATTGACGCCAGTATGCATAGGCTATTTAGTTTAGCACCCTTGATGTGAAATGTGAGATTCATTGATAAGCAAGTATTAAGCAAATCAGAGCAGTATTTTTATTTCTATTAAAACGTTATATAAGTTGATGGTGTAAAAATGGTTGAGCCATACATTAGAGGACGTTGAGCCTAAAGACGATGTTGACGCTTGAAAAATGTGCGATAACATGTTGAACAGTTATGATTAATTGCCAAGACTGATGGCAATATAATTTCCTGGTGTTAATCTGATGGATAGGGAATTTCATGTTTTCAAACATGCTAGGCCTATAGGTGCATATATGTATAATATAAGCAAGCCTGCAAGGTATTTGGATGTTGGCAAGGAGTGGAAAAATCTCAGAGGCAATTCAACTGGCAAAAGGTTAAACAAATGTTGCTTTATACACCGCAATGCACTCCACTCCATATGCACTATACGGTTGGTGGCGAGCTGTATCGTTTCGTTTATTTATACGTCCATACCTATACATAATACACACAGAGCGTGGTGAAACGAAATAAGATAGGCAAAGAGGGAGGAGAATGTGCTTGAAAGTTGGCATCTAATAGTTGTTGTATAGATTGGAGGCGTAAATGGCTCGAAATGAAGCTATTTGACGGTACTTGGGCCTGAGGATTTGCCCCAAGACGCGGAGACAAAAGCTCGGTGTCAGAAATGAGTGGATGCGAGCTGTTAGATGAGATTGCTGCAAAACAATGGAGCAATTAGGACCACTCTCGTCAGATCCCTTCCACAATTATGCGCATAATAAAGACAGATTCTCTCGATTTTTCGCGAGTCTCAAAGACGTCCGATAAGCGAGCCAAATGCGTACTATACAAGTGGTATGTTCACTGTGTTGAAAGGAGTTTCAAAAAATGTCATACTACGTGATCGCCATCTAAAATATCACTCTTTTATTACTATATTTTCCCCACCTCGTGAGTGACTGAGTGAAACGGTGACTTTGCTCAATTTTTCGACAGTGACGAGTTGCTTAAATTCAGAAAAATGATTGGCTCAGAAATTTCTCCTTGCACATTTCCATTATGATGGCGTGCATTTTCAGTTCCGATATTCAAAATTAATGCCTATACATCATGCATCACAACACTGCACATGACCAAACACTTTTGACAATTATTTGCTTGAAGTGCGATAAGATGACAGCAATTTCTTACAATAATTAAACGCTGGTGTTTATGTTATCCTGGTGTTGAATATTTTCCGTAATTTATAAAGCTATGCAATAATTTGTCAAAATTGCTTTTGCATGTCTCATGTTACGACAGTGTTCATGCTTTCAAATTACAATGATCACACCCAAAGAAATACATTGACACCAAAACAATTACATCTAAACAAACCCAGCTATAATTATCAAAAGTGTAGTTTTTCTATTTAAACTTTACCCTAAATTGGTTGAATTCAATCTCTATTTATGAAATTGGTAGTACTTACGTGATTGACTTTACATGCATACACTCACATGATTTGATAAGTATCCACATATTAGACAATGGAGGCATTGTTACTTTCAGGAAATTGAAGCCCCAGAATCCGATTTCCTGTTCATAAATTGTTGTTGAAAAATGCGAAAATATATCGATATCGACCAGTTTTCACATTTGCATGCTTTGTTTCTTATCGGATTATCGCGGAGAAATTTGTGTTCGTTTTTGGTGTTTGACGGATCCCAGGGAATTGGGGTTATTATGCTAATTAGCTTATACTGTACATCTTACAAAAAAAAAAGATTTGCTATTATGTTCAGCACAGATTATACTTTTATGAAATTCTATTGCGTATTAAAATCGAAAGAGGGACCATCCAAACACCACGTTTTTCTCTAACGAGTTGAGGCTTCTGATTTGCTTCTTCGTAACTAAAAAGAATACCTTTTGATAGTTAGAAGTTTAATATCTTACAAAATGCAATTTGTCCTGAAATTCAACTAGCATGGTCAGCAAAAACCATTTTTTTATTGTCTCAAATTTGAGAAAGCAGATAATTTCAATTCCCATTGTTGCTTCTGGTCAATGATGATGTCCATTCCCGTTTGAAATTTAGATTCGAAACGTGATTTACTATATGGGAATACTAAATGGATTGCTGATATTCAGTTTCAGTCTTATTGTGTCTTCTGGAAAGTTACCAAAAGTCTTGCGTACGTTGCATATATTTTGTCAGATCAGTACTATAACTCAAGATTGGTGGCTGCAATTCTTTCTTTCTTGACTGAATATACTGTATATATCATTATTCCCTGTAGGAGTTGCTACAGGAGAAGTAAATGTTCACACGGTTGTAAAATCTTCAAAAAAACCTTTTACAGAGCCTACATCATGCAAATTTATGAATGCTCAGATTGCAAAATGGAAAGTTTTGGTAAAAAAATCAAAAAATAGACTGAAACTTCTCAGCAGAAAAAGTGCTTCAATTTTCACTAGGTTGATGGAGCAGGTTGAATTTGGGTATAAATGCGAAGATTATAGACGAAAGTGATGACCTGATCGCATGTTTGTAAACTATGAGAAAACAATTGCGAGGATTTAAATAGAATTTCCATTCAATATGCTCTTTTATACCTGCACAACAGCTGTCATACCCTTTATATTTCATATTTTACCTGGCCAGAATCTGAGGCATTTCAATAAGAGCTATTATTCTTTTTGAAGATCAGGAGTAAATCATACAAAATTGGTAAAAAAATATTTTTTCCCTTTTGTTCTGTATTTTATGCCTCATGCATGGATTTTTCGCTGGTTAGTTATTATTTATATTTCCATTGGCCCAGTTGCCATGACTATATAAATGCGGAAATGAATTCTTATGTTGGGTGCACAAAGAAATCAACAACCTAAGTTGTGTTCACAAAACATCAGTGCATGAGGTAGTATTACTGTAATTTGTTTCCAATGCTTATTCACAAGTATAAAAAAAACACAAAATTCTTTTGACACATGTATGTATATCACGTGTAGGAACTTATTTTAATCAAACTATTATCCGAATGCATTTGACGCAGGTGTAGTGGGTGGATTGAACTGCTATTGGTCGATGCATTCATTGGAATAGAAAATGATATGTTTTATTGACGTTTCCATTGGTTTAGCCGGCAAAGGATCATTAGCGCAGATTTTACAACGCATGGTAACATTCTTTGTGGTCGTAAAAAATGTAATTTTGCCGAATAATGGTTTCATGTGTAACACTGACTTTGACAATGTGCGATGCACAGCTATATACCGCACAAAATTATTACACATGCTAATTACTATTATTACTATAGTAATAAAGCTATAATTGCATATTTTATTGTCATCTGTTGCACCCTCATGACTGTCTTGGGCCCATATATTTCTCTCTGCTCTATGAATGTTGCCTGCATACACAGCTGCGAATTGGGATTCCTTCTACGAACTTGTAATTCTTTATTTATG
This sequence comes from Glomeris maerens, assembly GCA_023279145.1. Classification (NCBI taxonomy): domain Eukaryota; kingdom Metazoa; phylum Arthropoda; class Diplopoda; order Glomerida; family Glomeridae; genus Glomeris; species Glomeris maerens. The sequence continues at coordinate 12,726 of WWPM01024063.1, read as the reverse complement.
AAGATCAGTCTTGGGACCTACTGCCTATATTCCTCTAGGTATACTGTGAAATCACCTGTGGGACAGTGAGGACATTCACATGGCCATTTTTACCGCCCAGAGCTCTTTGTCATCTTCAGAAAACACAATATGCTGTTTACGTCTGCATACGTGTGAGAGAGTAAATTGGAAAAGAAGAAAAAAAGGCATGTTGCAGCATCAAATAGACTTATTTTCACATAAATGTCATTTTATTGTTTTATATTTTTCCCAGTTTTTTTTTCTTAAACACTCGTGCGGAATAATGTTAGAGGCAACATTCTGCAAAATATGCATTAGATATTAATAATAAGTGAGAATTTACTGATTCAATGAGTAGGAATAGTATATATATACTTATAAATTATCTTGAAAATTCTAATAGGCTTCAATAAATATCATATAACGTCTTATAAAAGCTGGTTTTTGATCAGAAGAATTTTGTTATCATCTACTCAAATCCTTTTTTTTAATTAGTTCTAGGGAATGAATATGAGGGAAACTTGGCTCATGGATCCAGCTGCATAAATTTGCACCAATATGTTGACATTTCCTCAGAACTACAGTTATTGTGAACATTATAGTTTAAATGTATAGACAATTTTTATCTCTTGACTTCAACTTGTTTCGTAATTTATACTATACTTATATTACTGTAACGTTTTATATTTTCTTCCAATTTTAGTAGACAATTTGAGCTTTAGGAAAGTTAATGACAATTCTTACGGCAACAAACTTTTGATTTATTGCTTCAGTAATAGCCGTTACAATTTGAAATAATATTGGAAGTTATGATGCGTAAAACCCGGTTGTTAAAATGTGGAGATTTCATATGAAATGGGACTGTCCATAAAATCCAAGTTTCCTCTAGCTGCCATATCTGTAAATATGCACGTGGTGAATTGAAACACTGCATGGGGAATCGATAGACTGAACCATTAATTTTCAAGCCAGTAAACAATTTAATTCCATTTTTGTGAACTACTGTTTATCATTCGTTTGAGCAATGAACGATACATGTTTCGCCCTAAGGCCGGATATTACGTACGTGTGCAACTCATCCAAAATCTTATCTTAATTACCTTTTAAGGGTGATCACGTTAGCAACGCACTTATTACACATTTGCATTAATTTTCCGATAAAACCATGCCTATTTTTTATTATTGGAAGCGAAAAATGGTTGCAACTTGTGCAACGGATCGATTACGAAGACGTCATAGCAAGAAATGAGTCCTATTTCTTATAATTTAAAATGCCAGCTTGGTTCGTGGAAGGTACATTTAATACGGAATCCATTTACCTTTTTGACACGAAACGACATGTGCATGCACTACTTTCTGTATATAACTTGTAGTTTGCACCACCTGCGGGATCAATATTTTAGTCTGTGTGAATTTCACTAAAAGAACTTTTGTCCGTATTTCTGACAATGATCAAGATGTTGTAACTTAAATATGGGCTAGGCATGGTTTTTAAATCCTACAAATTGGGATTTATTGTATAACGTAAAAGATGAACATAAACATAAATGATCTTTGCAGAAGTTATTTAAAAAAAAGTCGCAAGTTGAAAATACTGGAACATAATCTAGCTCTGGAACATTACATTCAACCTAAAAACAAAGACTAAAAATTTTTGGATTCATAAGTTGTGAATGATTATGATGGAAAATCTCCCAGTTTATTAAATTGCATTGAAAACAAACTGACATGAATTAAACAAATACTTCTGCAGGAGATTGTAACGAGTAATTTGGTCAGCATAAAATAGAGCCTATAATGTAGGCTATTATATGTATATAATTTGGTTATTTGCTCATTTTTTTGTATTACAATATCTGATAATGATTTCAACAATTTATAGGACTTCTGAAATTAGTGAAGCATTTGTTTATGCATTTTTGCAAACGGCAGTTATATCCTTAAATTGCAATTCACAATTTTTCTTTTGTTTATTGTTAATATGTCAGTATTTTAGTGAAATTATTAGAACGTATACAATTCAAATTAAGTTGATCGATATTGTATTATATTTTGGAATTTGCATTTGATTACTACAACAAACTTATTTATATACCATGATTCATTCATAACGGAATAAAAAGCAAAAACATTCAAGTGCGATTTCTTTGAATAAATTTTTCATATATAAAAGTATTTTTTCAAAATTTTACAGGGATGTATATTTTTCCAAAAAATTGCTATACCATATGCCAAGCCTTATGGCACGATTTAAAGCCATAAGTTGTCATAAAGCCTGTATGAAAATGCTGCGCGACGCAATTTGATTGGACCCATATAAGAAAGTATATGCTCTATTTCGTACGGGTAAATGCCCTAAAGTACTGCTTCTATGCAAGAGTAAAGTTTTGCATCTCATTTCTTGGACAGTTTAAAAGAGATTTTCTTCAGCTTTCTTCTCAAAATGCCACGAGCCTTGATTTTGGTTGTCTGCGCATGCGTGATTGTTTAATAAATACAGTCACAAGTATATTTCTCATTTGGCTTTTAATATTCGGAATAAATATTCTTTATTTAAGATACATTCGCATATTTCTCAGACACGTGTCACGTATTTGTAATTTCCTTAAAGCAATTTCGTAAGCAACACGTTCTCTGGCAATGTACTTAAAATTTGTTTAATTTCTGCGGCGCAATTATAGGAAGCAAAAAATAGTTGGTGTATTCTGCTTGTAACTTGTAATTAACTGGATCGATTCGATCAGATTATGGTAAGAATTACTGAAGCTGTATGTTTAGTCGATGCCGACAACAACCCAGTTTCGTGCTAAATGTCATGCAAGCTGTTGACTTTGAAATTTGTGTGAAAATAAGACATGATTTGAAATTGAAGGCCACTGTGTTATTAGACTATTACAAATAACCCGCATTCATATTAATAGTAAAAATGCCATTATAATGGTTGAATTAAGCGAAGTAAAATGAATATTGTATCACATTTATTTATTCTTATTTATCGCAAATTTTACAACAATATAATATAATTAATTTTAATGAAACTTTTTAAATCTTTTACTGCAATTTATTGGAATAACTTATTATCATTTTAGTCAGACTTTTAATTAAATACAAATTGTGCAACGTTTAATACAGTTGACTATAAGCATTACTTTCTATTATAATAGGCCACCGCATGGCAACAGATATATTTCGCAAAAATGCACTATTAAAATTTACTGTAATTATGTATTATATTATTTTATAGTGCTGTGCGTGGATAAAAATTTCTTCAGATGTTCGTTGCAATTGTAGGCCAAATGCGCTCCTAACACCTAGTTTAACGGGGAATTTAAGACGTTGAATGCAGGTTTTATTAGGGACTTGTGCTTATTATTGTCGTTGCTTGTTTCATTAAAGATCGTGAATCTATGTTCACTGACGAGTTTTGCAAGATCCAGGGATTAGCGAGCAGCTTGATGAGCCTGTTCATCCTGTGGTGCCAAGCTTTGATGTCCTTTGAAAGGCACGTCCTACATTTCTTGGCAATTTTTATTGTCATATTTGAATTTGATGAATAATTTGAACACGTGTCTATGGTGGCATGTCGTTTACAGACATATGAAATATGTGAATCCACAAGAGCATTCGATGACGTTCTCCAAATTGAACATGCAAGTGGTGGTCGTTGGACTTTTCTTCATGCTCTTATCAGCTGTTGCAGGACCTGTGTATGGATGGGGAAAATACGCATTTCTCCAAGGTACTGTACAATTTAAAACCTTACAAGTTGTTTATGTTGTAAGGTTTTCGTCACAGATGAACTTCCTAAGGTTTCTTATGACTGATCTTAAACTATGACTGAGGCAGTAATCGGTGAACCGGAGTAAATTACCCCAAGTGGGGTAAAAATAAAAATCTCAATAGTCATATCTACTAAATCCAATTATATAAAAAGCATGTTCCTTGGTACGACAGTATTCAAATTGCTTTGATTTCAAAATGCCCCAATTTTTGTTATTCTATCAACAACTAACAACATCATTTCTCCAAAACCTAAATTTATTTTATCGAATTTACATTTATAATTGTATTCTCCGTATATAAAAAAGTTATAAAGCCTTTGAATTTCAATAATCTATGATTTTCTTCTTTTCAAAAATGGGGTAACGTCTTCGTAAATAAATATATTTTTTGGATAATAGGTACGAAAAAGTTACCTGTAATTAATGTATAATTTTCTACTCACCATAAAGAATTAATATAAATCGTAATTTAATTGCTCAATGACTATAGGCCCTATTAATTCACAAGTGACATATAATGTGTGAAGTTTTTGTACGGTTTTTGAGGAAGATGACTAATGAGAAAAATGATAAAATTGTTAGCAACTAGTTAATATTGATTTCAATGAATTGTTATTGGGATACATCTGGAATAAGACAAGTCAATAATTAAGCATGAAATACAATATAGCACTTGGGATATAGCATTTAAATCATTTTCAGATGTTTACGGTCTATTCGCCTAAGTGAATATTTCGGATATTTCAAAAGCATGCATACACACTGAAGTGAGGGTTAAATTTTTTATACTTGGAGAATCTCGGTGGCACTTTTTATGCTACGCTCTTTTATCGGCGTCCACATATGGGGGTACTCTGAACGCATTTTACACAGCTCCGATCTTAATTTATGACCGTCGTTGAACAATTTCAACCCTCTCTCCTATTTCTCGCACATGTGGGTTCAATAAGAGTATAAAATGCGTATAGGTTGGTTTGGGCCGTAAAATGCCTATACCACCCACCTAAACGTACGAGCCACTGCTGCCAGAATATTATAATCCACCGAATCTAATTACCATAAAGCATTTTTTGGCCATTTTTCTCATGCTATAATGCAACTCAGCATATAATATGCACGCGATTCGCTTTACAATCGGCGACTTTGCAATCACAAACTTTCAACCAATTAGGAGCAAACAAATAAATAGGGAAAAAAAACTGAAACGTGAATTTTTTATGGGACAGAGGCCTCGTATATTTCAATATCAGAAGGAGTTTTTTTGTAGGCATGCATCATAAATTCATAATTTAATAAAAGTTGCCAGCAAAATAGTTAATTTCTAACAAGGATATTGTTTAATTACGGGTATTGTAATGTAAAATATGGCAAAAAACTGACATTCGTATACATGCACCCATGATGCAACTAAATCTCAAGCAAACCAAAATGTATGACAATCGAAAAACGAGATTATAATGTAGGTTTACACAGGGTGTCCAAGTTAAAGTTCCCCTGCCAATTATCTCCAGAACGGAGAGTCCTAGATGAAAAATGCAATGTGTTTGGACATGGAAAAGTACATATGCACACAATTAGTGTTACTTTAAAGCACATTCAAAGTGTCCACCATCAGCAGTTATGCGGCATTGTTCACACATATAGGTAAATGAACTGAATGATCTGCAATACAAAACATATTTGTGCTTTGACACAGCAGAATATTGCATGTCCAAATACACGTCAATAGAATAAACATGTTTTCCCCCACAATAAACCTACGCACTAATTGGTCATTTGTTGTCAGGGCTCAAGCGATCCACTTGTTTCATTGCTTAGTACAGTCATAATATCCGTCAGGGCAACTTCGCTTTCCTGCAGTACCCATTGAAATTGCCTGTGACCAGACACATCCGCCTGCTGTGCTTCTTATTGAAGATGCAACACTGTTCTACACGTCATCTTACTAATTACACGATGGCCTACAAGTTTCCAACTGCAACTAGCGATCTATCTTTAACACTTCCTGAGATACTCTACCGTGATACCGTGGATATCCTTGAAGATGGCGCCCAAAATAATCCGCAATGCCATTTTTGGAATCGACACCTGTCACTTCCTGTATGCCGATCAATGAATTTTTCATCTAGGACTCGCCGTTCTAAGAATAATTGGCTGGGGAACTTTAACCTGGATACTCTGTTTACACACAACTGTATACAGTTTAAATGGATTGTCAGTTTTGTATTTTTTGTTAAAATATTTCTTGCATGCCTAATTGTTTTTTTAAAGAAATATTAGACTAGGTAAATAATTTTTGATAATCTGACGTGTATTCATTAATACAAATAAAATACAAAAAATAAGGAGCAATAATTAAGGAATTATTTTTTTGTAGAACCTACTGTGGTTATTTTACGAAGTAAATTAGCATTTTAACTTGTTTACACATAACATGTACAGTATATGCATAGCTTAATGTAAATCGAACTCATTCGTGCATTTTCTTGATTTGACTATGATTGATTAAAAGGCGCCTTTTTTTCTTTCTATACTGCAAGCAATTGTATAGATTTTGAAAAGAAACAGTTTTGTTGCCCTTTGAGAATACATCATTGATGGTTTTGATAATAAAAAAGCCAGGCACGAAACTTGGCAATTACATTTTTCTCGAGCTTGTCAAGAAACTTTCAATGTTATTCGGTCTTTTTTCCCATGCAGCAGTTTGCTTGAAAGCGAACCTAGGCTAGTGATAATATACAATATTGCAATTGAAAAGTGAGTGAGTGATCTGTCAGAAAATCTGAAATGACATCCAAATTAATTGGACTGAAATGGTATAATAGCGCTAGTCATCACAATGACTCTTGAATTCATATTTCGTACATATTTCCGCTTTCATCTTTATCAGTCTGCTCCACTTGCGCGTAACTTGTTCTTTCTTTTCCGTTGAATGAATAACCATTATGCGTAACAAATTTGCAAATTGCTAAAGTATGTAGTCTACGCTGTCTGGAAACAACATGGCGTTTGAATATGATTTGAAACGTATTTTGGGAATATACATAGTTGAATGACAGCTTGATTTCCCCTGCGGTTGTAACTTACTTTTGTTAAATGCACGTGTTAGAATAGTAATAAACTCCCTGAAGTGCATTACCGTGTTATCCCTATAAAAAATATAATTAATTGTCGGCCACATAATTTGTTATGCAAACAGATATATTTTACATTTATTGAAATTATGTATTGAAAATATACATTACCGTTATTTACTGAACAAAATTCAAGTAAAATAGCAGTTCCTGTTGCTATACTAATTATGCGAAAACTTATTAGAAATTGTTTTTTTCAAAAAATCTGATGCAATTTATGACTGTTTACATTAATTGGGATTGACGTTTTCTATATATCCATCATCAAGGAATGCTTATGGACTTCATCATCAGGATTTTAAAATATAATGCATTAATTGTCAAAAAGGTAATAATAATTCTTCCGACTTATTTTTTTGACTAGTAGGTACCTATATTGCATACCCTTTTATACAGAAAGCATAGCGAAAATAATATAAGATTGCAGCCTCTGAAAATATGATCGTTTCATTTCGTTTATTCCAGTAAAATATTATAGAGTGAATACACTGGCATCATACTTCATAGGCACCAATGACATCATCAATAAATTGCTGTAATAATAGTATTTCAATGAACTACTTTTGGTTATTATAGGACTACAATTTATTCTTTTCCGGGGTAACTGATGTATTCCCAGCTCCAGTAGACTCACTTTATCATGTTGGAGGGCATGGTACTATTCCACAAATGCATGCAGAACACCCGTATTCATCAGTTTCACTGAAGCAACATGATGGACATTTATATACTGGACATTCAGTACCTAAAAAATGCATTGGAAAGTATTAAATTAGTCATTTAAGGGGGAAAGCAACATTATTTCCAATATTTTATGAGCTTGTTTATATTTTTAAAAACACTTACAGTTTGAAACGGAAATATGTTATTGCAAATTAAGTTCTAATTAAATCAAATTATAATTATAAATTTTTATAGATAACAAAACTTATGTCCTATGGACCAAGTTTCTGTACAGGCCTACATAAAAGAGCATTCTTACAGTTAACGTTCCAACAGCATTTGTCAACAACAGAGAGCACTCGATCTACATGATAACCTCGGGGACACATATTTATCTGAAAATATTATACAATTATCAATTTAATAGCTAATTTTGACAGTCGTATAGGTAAATGCGTTAGCTTACATTGCGGATGAAATCCAAGGGTTCACACAATTTTCCAGGTGCAGTTGCACTTACAGTTACATTAGGTCGACCTTTAAAAAATTGAAATTTGGTTAATATTTCATTATAAATATACAGGGCGTCTGGAAATTCCCTGGATGGCTTAAAAAATTAATTGCAAAGACGAGTACATATTCTGTAATAATAATTGTCTTTCTACTAGTTTTTTTAAGTTGTCCGGGAACCTTGAGACACCCTGTACACCATATTTAGAGCTGAAACTATTGTACATACAGCAAATGGAAGATCCGCATGGTTCTTTACTTGAGCACTCTCTAAGTTCACATTGATAGCCTTTCGGGCATTTGATATCCTGCAATTTTAGTACATTTAAGTCATTCGCCAATGATGAAACCCATGTAACACAAAAATATTAATATTTACTTTGCATGTCAGTTTCGGTTTTGGAATTACTGTTGGAAAAAAAAACAGAATCTCGAAAGAGATTAATTAGGAACAAGTGCTGTAAATATAAGATAGTTTTTACATACTGCTTCTTTCCTTGAGAATTCTATTTCCATCAATTGAAACTGCCAACAGAAAAAATACGGTCAACACTGCCAACATTATTCTAGCCATTTTGCTGAAATGAGATTGCAAAGCATGGTCTTACAGAACATTTTATACCAGTCGTCAACACGATATGGGAAAATTGAGCAACGAACTGTAGGCAAACATTAGTCATATTATTGTTTTTGGAAAACTAGGTTGAACAGCTGTTTTCCCTTAACTGCACGTATTTCCCAAATGCAGTCACATTTGGTAGTAAGTATGTAGTTATATATGTAAGTATTATATTGTTTTCAGTGTTTTTTACGATAATTCTGGTTGTTTAGTAAACATTTTGAACATTTTACGCAGTTTATGTCATCATAAATCGTTGTTTATTGGATAACAATTGTGCATGTTTGCAATGCTGCAGCCGCTGCTTATTGTTATATTCGGGTTCGGGAACCCCCCCCCCCCGTGGTATATAACGTCATATTTGTTGTATTTCCCAAATTTCTCAACCTATGATGTCTACAGTTTACTATACCATAAAAAGTGAATTCAAGGTGCATATACCTGTTTAGAAAGAACTTATAGTGAAACTATTCACTGGCAAAGCTAAAAATCACTATTTTTATAAAACCAAAGAACCATTTCAACTAGTATATAAATAGGATGAAAGTATTTACTATGTGTTATCCTGCATTCTAAGCTGGTGCAATCTGGCCATTTCCAGTTTGCTCCGATTTGTAATTTATGGTCCTCTTTATTACGACTATTACAAATGGCATTTTCTTTTATTTCATGCTGGCTAGTAACAGGAAGAATGTGGTCTTGCATTAATAAAGATGCAATGCTGCCGACTGTCACCTTGTGATCATGCATTATACGTAATAATAGTTTCGTGCGAATGGTGCGCATTGACTTTGTATAATGTACTTGCACCGGAGTTCCTCTTTCTTAAGTAGTTGTCACCAAATCACGGGCGTGTTTATTGATCGATTGTGCTGAAATTGTATAGTAGGATGTCAAATATACTCACGTATATTGTTACCAAATTTTGTGAATTTCTATAAAGTTTTCACAAAGTTATTGACAGATAAAAATTGCGGCCCTTTTTGGGGGCAGAGTGTAGATTATATTTTCTTGCTGAAAAGTTTGCATCAAGGGTTTTTGTACCTCATTTGCTTGCATGCCTAATACATGAATTGGCAATGAGTATAATGAGTAAGGATTTTTGAATAATTCCATTCACATCTTGAGCTACTATACTCTATACAGGGTGTTGCAGAATTACAGAGACTAACTGACAAGACATAAAGTTCCTATAAACCCATGTCCGCAAACGCTTAGGTTTTTAAGTGGAACCTGCATAAAATGTGACATCCATAATTCATGCTCCCCACATCATTCCATTGCTCATTCATTATGCGTTCCTAATAAAGATGTGGGGAGCACGAATTATGGATGTCCCATTTTATGCAGGTCCTACTTAAAAACCTAAGCGTTTGGGGATCCATGGGTTTATAGGAACTTAATGTCTTGTTTTCATGCAGGGAATATACCCTGTCAGAAATTGAGCACCGGCCTTTAGCAATAATTAATTAATGATACATTTTACATGACAATTGCCAATTTCCCATGGCGATGTTAAAATTGTTGCCAATATAGTTACCTATAGTGTGCTGCGTTTAAGTATGCAGAAGACGCTTGATGCCCCTGGGTTTCAGGGACCATGCATTCTCCAAGGAGATCACATTGGTAGAGGGAATGATAAATTGCATTTGTACGTGACAGGGACAGTCAGGTGTTCAAAAACTAAATGCCTACCAAAAGAATGTTTTTTCTTTTTTTGAAAATCTGAATCTAATTATAATTTCATAGCACCCAGTGGATGAGTACCTACTACTAGTCTTCAGTGCATCCTCAATTATAACTCCAATGTACTCTGCAGAAGTTTTTGGTGCACAGTCCATTTCAATTCAACCTTGTATAAAATACGCATTAGCTATAATACTTCACTCGAGAGTAGATAAATACAATTTAAATCCGATCTTTAAATATTGCCAAGTGGCTGGCCTGATACTTTGTAAAAATGTGTATTAGTTAGCACACTGCTTTCAATTTAATGCAAGAGTGTAACTTCCCACAACTGGATGCTTTCCGAACCCCTTTTGATCAGAAGCCAATTTTTATAAAGTTTATATGTTTAAATCTATTCAGCATTGTTTTGATACCTTATAGGGCGTTCAATTTGCCTGTTTTAGTAACAACGGGTTATCTAGGTGTGATATTTGTCAAAAAATAAAATATTATATAGACAATGTTGGGGCTACGTATAGGTATACCATGTTAATTGTTTAGTAGTACAGTACTAGCTTTATTTATTTAATCCTTGGACTTCAAACTCATGGTTTTTGTGGTACTGTATTTTGATTGCAGAGCAGTGCGCATGCAGTTTGGATGTGAGAGCTGACAACGCAGTCATCTACTTTGCTATGGCCACGTTGACCTACGTGGGCACCCCTTATGCGGTGATCACATACTCATATGCAGGACTTGCTGCCCATTGCATCTGCCCACCACGACTGTCCCACACTGCCATGTCCATGTCTAAATCTTCTAGTCATTCAGATTCACAACTGAAAAGTGAAGCTCTTGCTGCCCCAGGCCCTTTGGCTGTAGCCGCTTTCCTCTCACTCGCAACCCAAGCCCCCGTTGTGGCCATCAGCTTCATGATGGTAACAGATTCAAATTACCAACCCAGTATTGATCCAACTTACGCTCTCTTCTGGCTCCATAATATGGGCACCTGTTGTGGGGTCGCCTTGTGTTGTCTGCTATACAGTGCTTGCACCTGGGGACAACTTTGTAATTGCTGCAACAATGGTACAGTGCGATTGGCAACATCTAACTCGGGCTCAAATTCGTGCCTGCAAATGGTTTGGGCCCGAATGATAACACGCAGGTTCCTCCTGGTGCCATGCTCAACTACAGTCAACGTCGAGATGACGTATTTTGGTACCACTGGAAAGATTGCATCAAATATGACACCAGCTTCGACATGCTCTGTCACAGTCGCTTCCACTTTCTCGGACAATAATTTGTGTAAATTGTGATTTCGTATTGTGCCTTCTCGTACATTACACCAATTATATCCTTGGCGAGCTAGGAATTTGTTAATATTTATAATGGTATTCGTGGGAAAGGTCCTTCAAAGGCACCATTTCCCTCCTTGAGGTCTATTTTTGTTTTCTAAAGTTTTTTGTATGCCCCATGCATCCAGTTTTAAATTGGTCTTCAAATGACCGTGTATTGATCTTGCTCCATTCTTCATCCTTCCATATTAGTGACCAAAAAAGGCAATGTCATACTGTACCTGACTATAGAGTATATTATGGTAACCAGTAGCTGAAAATTATTCATTAAATAATGCAAAAGAGTAGATGGGAGAATGAAACCGTTATTATACAGCTATAAGCATTTTTATCATCTTTGGTTAAGATAAAAAAAAGTGAGGCGCTAAACGTAATTGTGATCTTCAGTGGCCAATTTGAAAAATGTTTGAAACATAAATGAATGTGAATTTTCAAATCAGCATTTTTATTGCTGTGACTATTAAATTTATACAAATACTAATTAGAAACCAACAGGCTACAATATATCAAAGTCCATGACAGTGATTTTTATTAAATATGGCTGCTTAGCACTAATTATATCCTTGCAAAAATCAAAGCAAATATTAAGAACACCATTTTTGTAATTTTTCCATATAACTCGAAGGAATATAAAATTTTATTTCCTAAATAACCAATAATAAGAGTTTTTGTAATTTTTCTTTCAAATCTCATGCATAGATGAATTTCGAAATTATTACTTGAGATCTTCAAAATGGAACTATTGTTTCGACTTCTTTTGTAAAATGAAAGAACGCAATTTTTTTATACTGTACTGCTTTGATTTAGCATTAGGGGCGATTGCATAATGAGGTCACTTTTTTGGAGGGAGCATGGTCGGGTCAAATGTGACCTTGTGTGATTAGGTAGGGAACAAAGTCAAGGGAAATGTGAGCTCACCTGAAAGAATATTTTCAAAGAAATTCTTTCAAAAGCGTACAGCTTTAAATCACATTAAACGTGACTGTTTTATGTCT